>JAADXR010000060.1:0-95776 GCA_023337935.1 Elongisporangium anandrum
GAGTACGATGAGCGGCATCATTGCTGGATTGAATCAGGAATGGCAGTGGGACGTCGTGCTTGTGTTTTGTAAGAAGCTGGCCAGGTTCCGTACGCCATGGGGGAATGCGAGCATTGGCTGTGTCAAGGTAAGCTGCAAGGACGGCGGAGTTGAATGGGGTTTCCAGCCTGAGGAAGGGAAGCGGGACAAACTGGTCATCGTAGTCGAAACACAGACTATGCAAATAATTTGAGCCAACAATTCATCTTTCATCTTTCATCTAACCAGGAAACCCTATAAAGTGCTATCGTTTCTCCTCGTTGTCTTTCACCGCAGCTAGGACACCAGGTGGATTGGATCAAATGGGTATAGTGGAGGCGTTCAGCGATAGCGGAAATCATTTTGATGTGGGTGAAAAATACGTGGCAACGATACGGGATGCTTCGCCCCCGCGAGCTGTTCGCATTGTCTGCGCAATCGCGGGCGTGAACACTTCATTCTCTCTGGAGATACACGAGGGAGAGCGGGAGAGCTGTGCCTAGAACTTCGAGTACCACGATCGAAGCGAAAGTGAGCGATTCTGGAGTGATGGCGGTTAGTCTCGACAACTCGTTCCAAGTCTCTCTGTAGCAGCGCTCGGCATCGTCCATCTTCGCTTGCGCTCGGCGCAGACGCTGCAGCGCGAATTCCAACTCCATCGATGGAAAAGTGCGAACTGACCATAACTGTCGCGGGAGCTTCAATCAGCTTCCACTCGAACAACATTCGTACCACACGAATCGATTTGAATTGCACGTTCATTTGGTAGTCTTTTAAAGTCTCGTGTTTAGCTTAAAGCTGGCAGTGAAAGAAGAGAAAAGAGACGACACAGATCTTGAGATCTTGATAACATGGTCGAGCAGCTGTGGGGTTTGCAGCTAATCTTTGAAACTCTTCACAAACTGGATGAAGCTAGTCGAGATCGAAAGAGCGTAGCGTAAACGTCCCAACTCCCATCAGAACTCTTACGATGATAGATAATTGCAGCGACCGAAGCAGCGACTTGGAACAGCTGAAACAAACGCTCAGCCCCTACGAAGAAGAAGCTGTTAGATGCACCGCCAGTACATGGTTGTCTCGATGGACATTTTTCCGGTTGGGATTTGCGCTCTATGATGCTCAGAAGAGTATCAGTTCATCACATCTGCACATGCATTCTGCACCTAGATATCGTTTTTTTGTTGCGTATACTGTATTTGATTTACGTTATGTCTGAAACGACGCCTTTTCCAAATCGGTTTGAAAAAAACGGTAACTCCGCCACGGGTTTTTGAGGGATGGGGATTTTTTGTTTGACGGTCGTCCTCTAATATCGTGATTTATTAAGTGCATCAACTCACTTTTCATAAATGAAAAGGAAGAACGATGGAGCGCATCGTTCTTAAAAACACCTTTTCTGGAGATAAATATTTGGTCGCTGTAAGTTTATATCCCTCTGTAGAGGGCAACTTCGACGGGTTAAAGCCAGTAATGAAGAAGGCGCTTAAGCAAATAGTTATCTTATCATCGGAATCACCAACTACCTCGCTTCGTATTCGACCAGGAACTGGGACTTGCCGAGCAGGCAATCCCCGACCCTAAGAAGCACAATTGGCGGTAACTCCACCGGCTGACCATGAAGAGCACGAGTGCGAATAAGGAGCATTGGCAGGCTAGTTCAGTCACTTTATCCAGTTGGACCATGAACCAACGAAGCTACATTTGTGGGAGATGTTGGCTAGTCGTAGTACGAAACCAAAAAAGTGCTTTTCTCAAGATGTGCGCATGATCAGAACCAACTTTGTCGGTGTTGACTCTCAAACACCAAAACGTTTTGCTGAATCAAAGAAACGACAAAAGCAAAACACAGATTGCTCGAATGCGCTGTATATCCAAGGGATTAATGCGGGTCACAAAGAATGCAGTTACTAGCAAGCGTCATGGCCAGACGGAATGCACCATACTTTGCTGTCGACTATGCGTGTGATGAAGGTTAACGCCTGACCTGAGATGGAAACGTGTGCTTACACTAAAGCCCGAAGAATGGCGCTTTACTGTGTCATGGTGTTCTGGTCGACGTGGAATTGACTTTTCGAAAGTGCCAAAGATGCGAGTAAAAGCCGACTTGATTAGTCACAGGCACACGACCACGCCATTTCCGCCCCGAACACGTCGTATATTGTAGAGGCAAAAGGTTACCTGCATTTCCAAGCGTGAACTGATACAGGAACTGGCCGCACTCATCATTGATACCTGGACGATGAGGACTCGAGTGCGACAGGTAATCAAGCGAGCTTCATCCAGATTTTCAAATAAGGTTTCTCTGGCTCGCCACAGGTAAAATTCCAAACGTGAACACGACGCGAACGGTCATGGCGATCGAGTCCATGGCGTAATTCTTCATGCATGGACAGGGTGATTCCAACGAATGCCCAGTGATAGTCATTTACTTTTAGGTCTCCACTGTGTTAACACCGACATCGATATCCGTGCGCTGATCTCGTTCACTTGATCATCTACAAGTTGATGAATATAGTCATCCCAAAGACAGAGAAAGGCTTGCGGAGCGCCCTTTGAAACGTAAAGCACCTAGTCTGAACGTAATCGCGGATCTTTACCATGTAGTTCGCTGGCTATTTGGTTCAAAAGGCGTGAATTGGACTCTTACGTCTTCATGAAGACACTCAGTATGGAGATAGGACCGCGCACAGACGACATAGATGACATCGCTTCATCATCAACAGTGTGATCGAGATCCACAAACACGCACAAGCTTCAATGTCTTTTCTCTTCCATGGGCGTTCCACTTCTTTTTGACACAAAGAAAGAGGTCACAGCGTCCATCCCCAGACCTCTATCTCATTAAAAACCGCAGCGCCGGACCTTGGCAGCCCCACACAATGGGATCTGATAACAGAGTGACGCCCCGCCATCACAGTCGCAGCCGAGCCAATCATTCTGTCACGAGTGGCGTCACTTTTCCCTACTAATCCTCATACCCTCTTCAAATCGATTACTGGTCGCGCTTCCATATCGCCGCATTGTTATCAAGTTTATTCACTGTCAGAGGTCGAAGGAGGGAAAAGGGGTGATTCTGTGATGTGATGATGGCTGTCAAAATTTATCGAAGGTTTGGTTGCGGTCCGTCCACCGTGGTCCACTGTGGTCCACTGTCCCCATCCCCTTGAGCGTCCGCCCGTCCGCCCTGCGTGCCATGCCGCCGCGTCTTTCATTTCGCAAGCGGCCACGAGAGAAAGAGCAAGTCGCTCGAGTGAGCCGGACGGAGAAGACTCAAGACCTCAGAATGGCGCAGTCGGTCACGTCGTCCAACGTGCCGCAGCCACTGCGCAAGGCCGGCCACCTGTACAAGAAGACCGGGCTGGGCCGGTCCTGGAAGCCGCGCTACTTCTCGCTTGAGGGCAATGTGCTCTACTACTACAAGCGCGAGGGCGACTCGATCCCCAAGGGCATCGTCGTCATGACTGGCTGCGACGTGAAGCTCACCAAGGACAAGAAGTACTACAGCTTCCGCATCTCACATCCCAAGACCTCGACCGTGTTTGACCTCGCGGCCACGCTGCAGAGTCGCACGGAGGATTGGATGGAGATCCTGCAGGAAGCCGCGCAGCAGGCGCCGGTCTCCGTGGCGTCGCAGATGCCAGCCATTGGCCAGCCCTCCATGTGGCGCAGCGACTCGGTCATCGACCGGCCGTCCATGATGGAGTTCGCCAACTCTTCCTCGTCCAACATCGTGACCGACGTCGAAGGCCTCGAGGAGATATACGCGCCTGATGTGCACGTCCCCGAGGAATACCACGACCACCTGGACGGGCTCATGATCGAGTTCCTGCGACAAGCGCATCCGGATGCCGAAGGATGGAAGCTGCAGACGGAGCAGCGCGGCGTCAAAGCCTACGTGCGCACAGCCTCCAGGCTCGGCTCGTTCAAGGGCGTGGGCTTTATCAACCACCCGCCGCGCGCGATTCTCGATCTGGTCTTGGACCTGCCGCGCCGCCACGCGTTTGATCCTCAACTGCAGTCGACCGAGCGCGTATACGTGTACGATGACCACTCGTTCATCGACCACTTGATCTACAAAGAGATGTTCCCCATGTCCGCGCGTGACTTCGTCAACATCACCCACTGGCGCGTGCTCCCGAATGGATCGATTCTGCTGGTGGCCACTGCGGTCGACCGCGAAGATCTCTGCCCGTCGCAGGAGCCCAAGGTGGTGCGTGGCAACGTGATCATGGCGGGTTTCCTGCTCGAACCGAACGCAGATTACACGGGCGTCCAGGCCACGTACATCACCAAGGCCGACGTGAAGGTGGGCATCCACTCGAGTCTGCAGACCAAGGTGTTCATCAAGCAGGCGTTCGTGATCGACGAGATCCGAAAGGAGCTGGATGAAGACGATACGCTGGAGCAGGTGCCTCGAGGACGCATCACAAACAAGACCGACTTCCGCATCCGAACGACTGGCCAGGCGCTTGACGAGGACGAAGAGGTCGTGTCGTATCACTCCATGTCCACTGAGACAACAGACCGTGACCACGATCACGAGCATGACCACGAAGAGCCCGCATTGAGAGAGACGTTTACCATCCCCGAGGTCGGCTTGCCCTCAGTTCCACCAAAGTACCACGATATGATTGAGAAGGTTCTGGCGCGTATGGATGAAGAGCTAAATGACGAAGCGTCCTGGAACTTCCATTCGGAGAAGCAGGGCGTCATGGCGTACACGCGAATCGACGGATCGCTCACGGCTGCCAAGGGCGTGGGCTTCGTGCCGTTCCACCCGCGTGCTATCTGGGATATGATCTGCGACTCCGGCAAACGCAAATACTACGACTCGCAGCTGTCCATCGGCATGCAAGTGGCAACGCTGGATGGCCAGACGAGCATCGGATACTACGAGTACAAGCCCGTGTTCGTTGTCGCGGGACGAGATTTCTGCACGCTGACGCATTGGCGCGTGTTGAACGACGGAACGATCGTGATCGTCGCGCAGAGCGTGGAAGACTTGGCGCTGGCCCCGCTCAAGGAGCCTAAGGTCGTGCGTGGCGAAGTGCACCTTGCGTGCTGGAAGATCGAGCCGAACTCAAGCTACGACGGCGCATTGGTCTCGTACATGATCAAGACGGACCTCAAGGGCAACATTCCATCTCGAATCGCCTCGAAGGCTGCCGCCGAGCAGCCGTATTTGATTTCGAAGATCACTGAAATCCTCAAGAAGAGCCGAACGCTGGATCTGTTCGCATCTGCTGGCAAGCTGAAGAACACTCTGCTGGATGATCATTCATTGAAAGAGCGATCGCTCTCTGTTGCGTCGATGATTTCCACCAAGAGCCGAACCAGCTCCAAGACGAACTCCTCCAATGGCACCGCAAGCAAGCCATTAACTACTGCAGAGCCTGTTGCTGTCGCCAAGACCCAGACTGAGGAGCCAGAGGTGGAGGCACCTGTGCTGCGTCGCCGTGAATCCAAACCTTCGTCATCTCACAAGCGATCGGTTTCGATTGATACGCCAAAGCGCGTGGTCAAGACAGTGGCGGACCTCCCAAAGAGTCACTTTGCTAAGGAAGGAGACGCGATGGAAACGCGACCTCGCAGCCGTCCGGACCACAACACGCCCGAGTTGATCGTCTTCTATGGCGTCCAATTTGGCGTCGCTATGCTGGCGTTGAAGTCGCTGAGTCTGCCTGCTGTGGTCCATTTCGGCTTCGTGGGCTTTCTGATGTTCTACTTTGGCGTGATGCTGTTTCTGGGTCCCGCCGACATGTCTCCTCGTCGGAAGCTCATGATCGCATCCTTTGGAGCACCAGACAGCGGCATGATTCTCGGTACGCTCACTCTCGACATGTCCAAGACGCAGAAGTACATCGAGGACAAACGCGCGGCCACGGAGTCCCACATCACGATCACGCACATTGTCTTGCGTGCGATCGGCATGGCGCTGGCCGAGTCGCCCTCGGTTAACGGTCATCTCGTGTTCGGCAACTACTACCCGGCCAAGACTGTGGACGTGTCGTGCCTGATCGCTGTGAACGGCGGCAAGGATTTGGGCGTCTGCCACTTGTCCGAAGTGGACAAGATGAACTTCAAGGACGTATGCAACAAACTGCGTGGCGATGCCAACAAGGTGCGCGGTGGTGACGACCAAGGCCAGAAGGATCGCAACAAGATGCTCAACGTCCTGCCAACGTACATCGTGCGTCCCATCACCAACTTTGTGGGCTGGTTGGGCGGTGCTGTCGGCATGCGGATCCCGGCCTTTGGTGTTGAGCCGTACATGTTTGGCGCCTGCATGGTCACGTCCGTGGGCATGATGGGCTTGGATATGGCCTTTGCACCCATTACTCCGTACGCGCAGACTCCCATGCTGATCACCATTGGCGCCATTCAGGACAAGGTCGTGGTCGTGGATAACGAGATCGTCATTCGCCCAATGCTGACTATCACCACGACCATCGACCATCGATATGTGGATGGCTCTCAAGCTGCGCGCATGGCCAGCATGATGAAGAAGCTGGTGGAAGACCCGAGCCTGCTGGAGCCTGCCAACGCCTGATTGTATGGTTCATGAAGACGCAGTTGGCATCTTCGTGTGTTTAGATATTGTACGTCCATTTAGTTGCAATGAGAATCGCCCACGTGTATTGCACAGCGTCATGTTGAGAAGAAGAGCATCGCAGCATTTCCAAGAGGCAGAAATGCGCATTCGGTGCTTCGTATCCCCATCCTGGAGGATAAAAGAAGAGAGAGAGCGATTAAAAGAATGCGTCCGTCCATTTATGTAATATTGTAAAACTCTCTTCAAATCGAACATCACGGTACTTCTTTTTGCGAATCACATAGAATCGCACTTAAGCGCGTAGAGAACGTCTTGAAGCGCGCACCAAAGAGCAACCGGAGACTTCATGGGCGCATTCTACCGTCTGGGCAAGGCCGGCGCCCGCTTCCCCGTGCGCGTGTCGCTGGCGGCGCTGGCCTGCAGCCTGGTGCTGTGTCTGGGACTGCGCGCCATGCAGGTGCAGACCGATCCGCAGGCGCTCTGGGTGCCGCCGTCCAGCGTCGCGGCGCATGAGCAGACCAAGTTCAACGAGCTGTTCCATCCGTTCTTCCGCATCCAGCAGCTCATTTTCTACGCGGACGAGGCCTCTGTCTCCAGCGAGGCGTGTGGTCAGGAATCAGCCAGTGGTAGTGGCGGTGCGGCCTGCAATGCGACGGCGGATCTGATCCAGAAGCGCTTCCTGCTGCAAATGGCCGAGATCCAGCAGCAGATCACGGACACCATGATCGTGACCGGAGAGAAGAACGAGACGACGCTGTCGCTGCAAGACTTCTGCTACCGTCCGATCCGAGGCAAGGGCTGTCTCGTGACCAGTCCGTTCCAGTACTGGCAGAGCAATGCCTCGATCCTGGCCAATGATCCGGACATCAAGCTCACGACGGCCTGCCAGACCACAGATCCGATTCTCAAGAACCGGTCTCCTTGCATGGACCAGAATGGTGTGCCTGTCATGAGAACAGTGGTGTTTGGAGGCATCTCTCGCGACTCCTGCCACGGGAACCCGGACCCGTGCGGAGAGACGACCAAGCAGGCCAAGGCGCTCATGGTGACCTTCCTCTTGAACAACAACCTGGACAATGCAACTTACACGGACCTGGTGCAGCAATGGGAACAAGATGTGTTTCTGAAAATCGCAGCCAAGGCAGCGCAAGGTCTGAAGGAAGACTCTGAACTCCAGCAGCTCAATGCATCGGAAGACTCTGCATCAGAGCTACGCATGAAGTTGACGTACATGGCACAGCGATCGATTGCGGACTCGTTGGTCGTGCAGACGTCTCAGAATGCGTTCATCGTGGTTTTAAGCTACTTGATCATGTTCCTGTACGTCTCCATGTCCTTGGGCAAATGGTCCGATCCATTGCACTCGCGGTTTGGACTTGGAATCACGGGCATAGTCATCGTCCTGCTCTCGCTTGGTATCGCCATGGGCATTTCCTGCGCGATTTTGCAGATGGAAGTGACAATGATCACGCTCGAGGTCGTACCGTTCCTGATTCTGGCTATCGGTGTCGATAACATGTTTATCCTCACAAACGAATTCGATCGACTCAAGGCGTTGCGAGGACTCGGAATGACCACAATGCATCGTCGTGATCGCGCGGGCGATGATGAAATTCTCCAGCAAGTAATTGGGGAAACCTTAACCAATGTTGGTCCTTCTATTACAGTGGCAGCTATTGCAGAGAGTCTGGCGTTTCTCGTTGGTGCACTCACTCGTATTCCAGCACTGGAATCATTTTGCGTCGTCGCTTCGATTGCTGTATTAGCTGATTTTGTGCTTCAAATTACATGGTTCGCTGCTGCACTGGTACTCGATACGAAGCGGGTGCGCGCAAGACGGTATGATCTATTTCCTTGGGTCCGCCAGAGTGTAAAATTGACTCCAGACACGGTGAAAAAGCAGCGTATGCTAGATGAGAGCCTCTTATCGTCCCACACTGCTACAGATGTCTCAACTTCTACGTACAGCGGACCAAGTGTTATCAGTTCATTTGTGGAGAAACGCTATTTACCTTGGTTGAAGAAGCCATCTACCAAATTGCTCGTAGTCATTTCAATGCTTGGATGCATTGCCGTCAGTGTATTGGGATATCCACATCTTCCTCTTGGGTTGGAGCAAGAACTTGCAGTGCCTTCCGATTTTTATCTTCACGAATATTTCAAAATGCAGACCAAGTACGGCGAAGCTGGACCCCCTGCATATGCGGTATTAGAGGGAGGTGTTGACTATACAGATGGTCAAGTACAGCAACACGTGAACTCGCTTCTGGATTCTTTTTCTTCCGTACGAGAGTATGTGCAGCTGCCCATATATTCGTGGCTGCACACCTTCAATCAGTGGCGCCAAATGCGATACTTCTTGCAAGACAAGATTGATCACGATCTTTGCGATTGTCCAAAGCAACCTCTAGATCCATTTCCGTACGAGGTGCTTTCTTCACGTGCACCAGATGAGAGTAATGCGACGACACCAAACGAGTTGTTTTACCCGTTGGTGCATAACTTTACTGCCATTCCCATCGACTCGCAGTGCTGCCAACAGTTCGGTCTATGCGGTGCACAGTACGAAGGTGACGTGATCTTTACCAAAAACGAGTCAACATCCCTCGCCAACGGTATTCAAGGCTCACGCATGCGTTTTCAAATGGCGGCTATGACGAATCAATCCATGTTCGTCAACTCTTATTACTATCTGCACCAGATCACGCAGAAATGGACAACCAAGAACGGCCTCGGAATGCGAGCGTTTCCATACACGCTGTACTTCGTGTACTACGAGCAGTACACGTATATCCAAGGCGTGGCGCTTCAAAGCATCCTGTTAGCCCTGGCTGTTGTCTTCGTCTGTATCACACTGCTCATGGATAACAACCTGCGACTGAGTTTGCTGGTCACTCTATGCGTGCTGTCCATGACTCTCACGCAGCTGGGCTTCTTGTTTATTTGGAATTCAGTATCCGATATCGGAACGTCCATAAACGCTGTCTCTGTGGTGAACCTTCTGGCCTGCGTTGGTCTGGGTGTTGAGTTCTGTGTGCATACGGCCCATCAGTTTGCGTTTTCGCAAAGGAATCGGCTGGGTATCACCGCGATGGATCATACCAAGCATGCTGTGACACGTGTGGGACCGTCGATCATCTCAGGAATCACGCTGACCAAGTTTTGTGGTATCGGTGTGCTCGCGTTCGCGCCGTCCATGTTGTTTCGTGTGTACTTCTTCCGCATGTACATGGGCATCGTCGTGTTGGGATTTTACTACGGACTTGTCGTCATGCCAGTGCTACTGAATCTCTTTGGCCAGCGGGATCCGCGTCCTGACGAGTTCAGCAGCTTTTTGCTATCGGAAGAGCGCGATGAAGACGATTTGGATCTCGGATTCGACGCCTATTAGTAAGATCAACCTTACTAGCTCCTATGAAACTGAATGATATAGGTATTGCGCTTTCTGAGTTGACGAATTAATCGATTGATATCATTTCGCTCATACGCAATCCCACAATTAAACGCAGAATCGATCACTCTTAGCCTTGTTAGCAAGCAATAAATACGCTAACAACTCTGTCTCTCGATAGCATTTGCTCCCTCCCTCTCTCTTCGACAGTTACCCTTCATTTCATCATGCATTAAATGCTCGCTGAATTACGAGAACTCGCCTTACGGGGTCGAGCTTCGCAAAATCTTTTGGTGCCAGTCCGGAGCCGTCTCGCCCTTGTGCCCGTAATCGTAAAAGATTTCTTCGCCAATGGCGATGTTATCCTTCGCAAACAATGCAATGCGGTGCTCACCGCGAACGACGCGGATCTTGGCTTCGCAATTGCCTTTGCCCTCGGGCTTGTGGTTGGCAAACTTGCTCTTGTTTCCCTTGCGCGCAGCGTCCACGGTCTCGTCGCTGTTAATCTTGAACAGGAAGCTGGAACTAATGCGATCGTAGATAACTCCGCGCCGTTCTGCTTCTTCATCCGAGATCAGAGAACCGGTGTACTCCAAAACGTACTCGCCCTTTGGGATCGGTTCCAACGCAAAGGCTCCCCAGCCATGCGTAGATGAGAATGCGATACCCACTTTCCTGTGAGTGCCTCGCAGCAGATTCACATTAGCGCAAATGCCGAGGTCGTGGGAATGCTCGCGCTTCCGCTCAGGGTCAAAAGCCATGACAGCTGCCTCACTCGCACCGCATGAGAAGCAAAAGTCGGGGTCGCATTCACGCCCGACGCTAAAGCACGGGCACGCATTCGTTCGGCAATTCGCCATACTGCATTTACAGCCTTGGAACCTATTCGAGCAACCGCGAGAGCACGCACAGGCCATGTCGCAGCGAGTTCCATTGTTCACGCATTCGCAGTCGCCGTCACAAGGACCATCGTGCTTGCAAGGCTGATAACGAGGCGTGTAGTCGTCTTTTTGTTGATTCTTCATGCGGCGCAAAATCTCACGATTGCTGTGTGGAACCGAGCTCGAGTTCTTGCGTCGGTTTGCTGTGCGTGGGCTTGGCTCTCTCCAAGCAGCAGTACCATCAGGTTGATTGTTCTTTTGGAAGCGTGCTATATGTGAGCAGCTGAGTGTGGAGCTTTTGATCGCAGCTGCAGCGACGCACGCATTGCCATTGAAGATCGAAAGCAATTTGCTGATCAGCACTGCTTGAACATCACTCAACTCAATCTCATCATCCGGCGGTGACGTCGAATCTTCACGCTGGGCACTTGATCTCCAGCAAGTTTTGCAGCATAAACTATTTTTCGCCATCAAGGCTTTCACTGGAGCAGCGACAATCTCGGCGTATGAATCGTCTAAATATTCCGAGATATCGACTGCTTGAATACCGCGACGCTGTTGTTTGGTCACCGATCGGAGATGCAACAAACGCTGGCTCTCTTGCATCGCTTCTTGCACCTGCAAATTTGCACTAGCAAGTGAATCTGCACGCGTGAGGGAGCGATTCGATCGGCGTCGAGGCTCATTGTCAATGGTAACTGCTGGAGCTACCTTTGGTGGAGACAGCGCTTTAACTTCTTCATCTTCGGACAAAATCTCAATCATATCAGAATCTTCACCCTCTTCGTCATGCACAGCTTCCGCATCTTTGCTCTTTTGTGCTCGTCGAAGCGCAAGGCCAGATTTGCGCACAACGGGGTTCACCGGATCAATGCGCTCCAAAGGTAATGGGTGCTGAATGCCGTGCTCCTCGCAGTCATAGATGTAGCACCGACGGCAAAACAGATCTCGATACGGATCTATGACCTTTCTATAATCGCTGTTTTTCCGAAGACCACCACAAGTTGGGAATCGGGTATAATTCGATTCAAAGTAAGGAATCGGCGGCGTTAAACGAGTAGTTAACGACGTGCGATGCTTGTCGCCTTGGAGAAACCAACATTGATCGGCCATTAAAGCCACACAATCTCCGATAGTGAAACTTCGAGCAGGAATGCCGCCTTTCTCCGTTGGATCCCTCTTGCGCTTTCTTGTTCGTGCCACTACACTCTGGACCGCTGCGATTCGGGATCGCGCCAACTCAACGCCATTGTGCATCTTCTTGATCACCGCATAATCTTCAACGGGCCGTGGAAGGCCCAATACTTCTTTTACAACGCCAAAGACTCCAGAGCCGTCGCCAAATTTTGACACTACCATTCGCAAGAGATACTCCTTCACTTCGTCATCAAGTGCCGACTCAGGGACTCGCTTCAGCTCTATCTGCTGGGTTCCTCCCGTAGACGGTCTGTCCACAAGAAATATTTTTTCCTGGTCCATTGTGGTGGCGTCGTATAGCTCTGGATCAATCCGCACCGTATCATTCTTGCCAAAATAAGGGAGATAACGCAGAATCGGGTCATCCGAGACGAAGACGTTTTTCGCCACGCCGATGCAGGCTTTGGATTGCCGCAGACACGTGATGTCATTACTAAAATTGATAACTGTTTCCGGATAGCACACACGAGGATAGATCACTCGTTCGCCGTTGCCTTCGGGTTTGGCCTGCCCCAAATCAGCTTCGCCTCGTCCAATTAAATACCTGACAGTTCCAACCAAAGAGTTGAATTCAGGGTCATCCACGCGATTTTGGTGCTGCCGTCGTTCGTAGAATGTTTCAATGGGACTGAGTTCATATCCACGGTACTTGTCTAATGTAGACGGAGCAGTAAATAAGCAATCACGTAACAGGTCATTCCCAGTGTGAGCAAATGTGGCACGTACACTTCAGATCATCATTTTCCCGACGATCCCGTTGAAGATTTTCGAAATGTTCTTTCACATCTCTTCGCATGCCTTGGATGATATGACGGACTCGGCGTTGATGGCATAATTGAATGCGTGGCAGTTCAGCGTCGACTAATGCTCGAATCTTGCGCTTCGTTTCCACTGGGCTGCAAATCAGCTACATTTAGACACGCAAGACATTGTTAGACACAGTCGCACAGTTTTCAAGACGAGATCACGCACCATGGCCTTTTTGCTCAAGTCTAGACGTCGCTTCTTGTCTAGCTCTGGGTTGAACGAGGCAAGGATCGCGCACTGCTTGGCTAATGCCCCACTCTCGTCGTAGTAAGAAAGAGGCCGATCAAATTCTGCAGAGCACAGGGAAAAATATAAGCCCTCGATGCAAACATCATGACCATGCGAGCCACTACAAACCTGCAGAGAACGGCTCTGCTGTGGACACAATGTTTTTCGGCGCTCTGTTAAAGCGAAGACAGCGCCAACCCGTGGAGTGAGTGATTGGAACTGGCGAAAGTGTTTGCACCAAACGATCTGAATGGCTCATGGGAGCAGCAACTGTCACTACTGGAGGATCGATCTCCTGAGTATTCACGTACGCAATACTGCCAGCAGTTTTGGTAGCGACTTGACGCTCTCGCTTCAGACTTGGAACAGTTAAGGTCGAGCCAGCATCTGCAGTTGGACTCTCATTCCTCTCGTTCTTGCCATTTCCATCGCAAGAGTCTTCCGATAACTTCGACGACATCTTCTCTGCGTTTGAACTGCGATCTCTGGCGGAGTTCTTGGTCGATTTTTCGGTCTTTTGCTCCTTCTCCACAACTTCTGAGCGAGTTTTGGCCGTTGGCGTTACAGACTTCCTTGCGGCACTGGGATGCGTTGCTACTTCTTGCTTTGCTGCCACTCCATTGCTTCGTCCATTGCCAGCAGCAGCCACCGCGATCTTGCTCTTCAACTTGCTTGGGAGACAGATTGGCTGGTCTTCGTCAAAGTCGTCGCTTTCTTCCTCCTGCTCCTCCTCCTCCTCATCGTCTTCCGTGTCCTGAATTACGCGCACTGCCGATTTCCTTGCAGCCAGACGCACTCGATTGTGAACCGCACTTGGCTTTGCTGCTGGCGCCGTGGCATTCGCTCTGTCGCCTTCCTTTCGCGCTGCAACCGTCGGAGTTGCCGTTGCCGTGGCTCTTGAGCTGCTGCTGCGCTTTGGTCTGTCGGTCGGCGGCGTCTGCCGTGTCTTGGCCGCAGCAGATCTAGAGCCAGAGGAGACTGGCGACTTGGCCGTCTTCTCTGCTGCGCTTCGTAGCCGCTGGCGCTTGCTCACGTGCTCCTCATAGTCCTCGTCGCTGTTGCTGCTGTCGCCGCTGGGCAGGTAATCGGTGCGCACCACGTCGCCCGTGCGGGTCGGCGCCCTCCGCACGCGCTGCGACTGGCGCTGGCCCTTCTGACTCAGCTGCAGCCGCAGCGGCTGGTCCTCACTCGAGCCGCCGTCGCTGCTGTCGTCCAGCAGCTCAATCACCTCCGGACTCGCCATTCGGATGGAGCTTGATGCCAAGTGGCTATTATTCCTGCGGCTGGCGTGACTAGCTAACGACCTGTAGTCGACTAAATACCAGGGAAAAAACGACTAAGTTGAAGCCGATTGGATGCTACCATTGATTGTCTTGTTCCAGTCACCACAAGCGCTCTCTGGACGACTGATATACCGCCTAGAGCCTTGATGAACGGACGTCTTCGTCTTCCCCATGTCATCAGGTGACAATGGGCGATACATTGACAGCTGCAGAGGCACTAAGCACAAAGAACGGAGAGGTCGAAGCCAAAAGACATGAAGCGTTTGTGTATTTACGTCATGATGACGAGATACGTGAGGAAAAGCAGCACGAGCACAAGCACGATGATGATGATAAAATTCTTCATGCCGCCTGCAATTGATTCACCAATTGGTAACATGAGTCAGTTATCTGCATCCATTGGACCCAGAGCAAGCAACGCACCTGACTGCTCAATGAGCTCTTTCGTCTTCTTCGTCACGGTCTGGAGAGCTTCCGATGCTTTATCTGTGTCTTCATTCAGGTCGTCAAGCATTCTACAGCATGCGGACGCCACCAGCAGCAAAGAGAAAGCGACTGTGAGTTCCCAATGGCACCATCTTGAAGCAATGACGGCCACACGTACGCATTCTGCGAGTCCAGCTCTGTACTAATCGTGAGACTCATGTCTCCCAAGCGCTTGACTGCTGTGTGCAACTGATCCAGACTCTCATCCTGCTTCTGTCGCTCCACCTGTACAATCACAATCACCATTAAGACCTCGTGACGGTGACTCCGTTGGCGCATGAACCAGCACGTACCTGCTGCTGACGCCGTTCGCTTTGGACAAAGTCGTCTTCTCCATCCGGCTGCACACACAGTCATGATCTCACTCTCGTCACTACAGTCGGTCCAAGCAGACACAGAATCCCTCTGTCAAGGCCAGTGGACGTACATCGCTCCCGATCTTGGTGTATTCAGACGGTTTTCCCGGCGGCAGCGCTCGTGACATGGTGGCTGACTGTCTCTCTCGTCTCTCTGTCGCTTGCTATTCCTTCCGATCTTTCAGCCTCCAGACGCAGCAGCCAACAGCAGCAGCAGTAGACCCGACGCCTGATTGGTAGTCTGGCTCAAAGGCAGGCTTCCTCCTTCTCTCGGCTCAGAGCGCGACCGCGACGTGGCCTTCTCCAATATTAGCACCACCGTACTTATTCCCGATGATGGCGATGGTGTACCATTCAGAGCGGTACACCTTGAAAACTAATGTGCACCACCTTATTCAAGAATCGAAGTGAGGTATTTCAATTTCAGCCAATCAGATGCTGGCAGAATCGAACCAAAGCAGCACACGGCAGCAGTAGCCGCTCGGACCCGCAGGCAGCAAGCAGCCGGAGCCTCATGAGCCGCCGATCGACCGGCGAGCGCGAGAGCGGCAGCCCCGAGAGGGATCTAGCCGGCAGTCGCTCCCTGGAGTCGTCGCCGGGAGATGGACCCAACACGACGCCGACCGTGGCCGCTGGCGGCACCCAATTCCTGACGCTCCGTTCACGCGTGGGCAAGCGGTACCAGGCCACGATCCCGGAATTGCGTCCGCGGACGACAGAGCCGCCGCGGCATGTGACTCCACGTGCGCGGTTCTGTCCGGATCGCGCTGATGGTAAGAAGATCGGTCGATAGCTAATGCGGCACGCAGGGAGGAGGGGGCGGGATCTGAGTGGCTCTCCAGACGCTTGGACAGATACTGATCTCTTTGTGCGTTTGCGGTGCGTCTGTAGTGCTCAGAGAAGAGCTGGACAAGTATCTCAAGCTGGCGCTTGCTCTGCGGGACGGAGCGACGTTTGATACGGACGAGCAGATCGAGACCATGGCGCTCCAGTACCTCCACCGATTTGACTACAACCCGGTCGATGCGGCCTGCTCGCTGTATGCGCGACACAGCATCGAAGTGCCGCCAGCTGCAGGAACTGTGGCCGCAGCAGTGATCGACTCGTCCCCAAAGCTTTCGTCGGGAGAGACCGTCGCGAAATGGACGGCTGCGTTTTATCGCGTCATGCGACTGGCTGCGATTACGCCATCGGATCTCGCAGTGATGCAAAAGCTGCATGCGACTGCGGAGGCGAACCCAGAACTCGTCCCTGAGACTGAAGGTGGTGTGCTCAAGCGCCTCGTGACTCGCATCTCCGAGTGGCTCGAGACAGTCAAGAACGTGGAAACTGAACGAGTTGACCGGATCGACTTGATCCTGCTCGTTCACCAAGCAGACGACATGACGTTCCTTGCGGCTGAGAATATGGAGATCGAAGCCCGAGTTCGTGATTTCGATACAGCGCTGGTGAAGCTGAAAGAGTCACTTGATCGTGGAAGCCGCCGAAATCAAAGCAAAATCAATCTGGATGAGGTGCGTGTCTATCTATATTTCAAATGCGGCATACCTCAGTATTCACGCTTTTCTATATGTTTACGATCTATTGAAAACGTTGTAGCTGCAGAAATTATTCTCTGCAGCCACAGCTCACAAGATCAACTTTGCTGAGCAAAACCAGTTTTCGGAAATTGTGGAGCAGGCTCGTGAACTCAAGACGACCATTTCGTCAATGCTGGCTGAAGAGAAAGTGAGTCTTCCAGCTATGCGTGAAGTGATGGCCAAGATGGAGACAATGCCTGTGAATTTTGAAGTGGAAGTGGAGCAATTCCAGCGCAAAATGTTAAGTGCTCAGAATTGGTTGGCCAAGGTGCGCAAGTGTATCCCAAAGCGGCGACCGACCCGCCGTGGTGGCGGTGTTGATCGCAAGAAAATGGACCTCGATGCCATCCGGGCGTTGGTCGACGACGCTCCGTGCGATGATAGTGCTGAGATGTTTGAAATGCAAGATCTTTTGGAATGTGCCGACGAATGGGCAGAGAAAGTCAAGCTCGCTATTGAAGGAGGAGCCGATGTGACTATTGAAACCCTACGAGAACTCATGGATGAAGGTAGTGAAATGCCTGTTGAAATGGAGGAACAAAAATTTCTCGAAGCAGAAATTGCAGCTCGTGAGTGGTGTTCGAAAGCGGCATCCATGCTTACGGAACGGAAGCCACTGGAAGAGCTCGAATTGATGGTGAAAAAAGCGCATTCAATTCGCAAGGACATTCATCCAAAAAAGCAGTCCCGCTGGAAGCCTCAAATTGAGCGTGATATCCATGCTGCATTGGATACAGCTCGTCGGTGGATCAACGAGCTTCGAGATGTTGTGGGCGGAGCTGCATTCGAAAGGTTGTTTAATTCGTCATCTTTGACAGATCATACTTCAAAATCCGACTCCTCAAACGAGAAAGCCAAGAAAAAGATTGACGCTCTGGTGAAAGTTCTCCAAAAGGCTGAACGCTTGTCGATGGATGTGTCTAGTTACACTGAGCCTGTCAAAGAGCTTCTGGTGAAAGGACACGACATTCGAAAGGAGGTGTGCGCCGTTCTGGACAAGATTGGTGTCAAGTATGAGCCATCTCCAATTGAATTGGATGGCATTGTGGATATGTCTGATGACACTAAGACCAAGGATCCAGATACCGAAGAGATGGCACAAAAGACGGCAACCGTGAGCAAAGAGCCGAGCGCATTTGCCCATGCATCTGCAATCTTGGAGCAAATCGACAGCTTACCGTTTTCTTTTGATGAAGGCTTACTGCTCGAAAATGTTGTTCATAAAGAACGGGAATGGGCTCAGCGTGTTCGAGACGCTCTCCCACCGCGCCAATCCCGCAAGAAGCGCCAAGCAAAGAATCAGATCACTCTTGAGCAATTGCAGCAGCTCTTAAACGAATCGAAACAGCTTCATTTCCAGTTTCCCGAAGAGCTCAAGATTCTGGCAAGAGAGTTGAATGAACTGAGTATGTGGCAAGCAAAAGCACATCACGTTGTTGAAGACGACATCGTGAGTTCAGTGTTTCCAATTCTTCGAAGGCTTAAGGATTTTGACTTACGCGTTTACGAGAAACTGCAAGCAGCAAAAGAAGACGAAGCGAAGGCTGACGCGCCAGAATATCCGCCAGAAAGCAAGAGTGATGCGACTTCTAAACAAAATGAGTCTGCAGATGTCAAGATGGCTGACGTGGGTAATTTCGCTGTGAAAGATGAAGCTGGTGAATCGATTCCGCCCACTCAAGATACTGAGAAGACAGAACCACACAAGAATAGCACGGATTGCCTTCACCAAAATATTCTTCCTATGGCAACTGAGATCAACGGTGCGGCATTTCCTGATGTGTCAATCAATGTGGATGGTGTTATGAGTCAAGTGCGTTTGGAGAGTGGATGCATGCGCAAGGAAAAAAAGAATGAAGATATCGACGGTGCGGAGAAATCTAATACATCTTTGAATGGTACTTCTCTTGAGGGAGAAGAGTCAACATCTCTTTTAACGTCTGTTCTGGATATGGTGGAGGAAAGTCTGAAGGCTGTTAATGGTCTTGAAGTGAAAGAAGACTTGAAATCTACAGTTGATCTTGCCTTTTCTGGAGATGACGGCAACCTTAACGGAAACATTACCGATGAAGCCGTGAAGCTGCTCGACGCGTGGAAAGAAAAAATCAAGCAAGTGATTGATGAAAGCGCGCTTCTGAGTGCAATTGCTCCAGAGCTACATTCCCTATCGACGACTGTGAAACTATTGGATTGGCTCCAAAGCGCAAGGTCAATCTTCTACGATGAGGTGCTACCATCGAAAGATCTCGTTGGGCAGGGAAAAATTATTGACGACGAGCTGAAAGAAATGCGTTTCTTGTCTGCTCTGAAAGACGACACCATGGATGTTTTGGAGCTGATGCTCTGGCCACTGCAATATCTTGAAATTCACGAAAAGATTGTGATCAACTGGACTGAACGCATGAAGAAGTGCATGGAAGACAAACATGCTTCATTGAAAAGCATTCAGCAACTGCTGGGTGAAGGAGGCGGATTATTGCTGGAGCCCGACGCTTTCTCGATTGTGTTGGAGGAGGTGAAAAAGGCGAAGCTTTGGCTTTCCAAACTGAAGAAACGCGTCAAGTCGTTGATCACAAAACATGTAAGCCGGCTCAGTATGTCGGTAGCCCGTTCGCTTGTGGAGGAAGGCGACGACATTGCAATCGAACTACCTGCTTTTGACTTTCTCAAAGAACATGTTGATGTTGCGAGTGACTGGGAAACGCGAGTTTTGGACTCGGGCATTGAATCCGGCCAGGCGCGCATCGCTTATTTACTCGGCTTATTAAATGAATATGATTGCGCACGCTTGGTGATCGATTTGGATATGCATCGCGACGTACTCAAGTCAGCAACAGAGCGCTATTGTATTTGCCGACAGCCATTCGATGGTCTGATGATTGGATGCGATCACTGTGATGACTGGTTCCATGATAACTGCATTGGAATGTCCAAGGAGAAAGCTGAGAAGGTCGAACACTATACCTGTCCGTCATGTACCATTCTGCAAGATCTGTCGACGGCACTCCAGCGAATAACGGAGGAACGTGCAACCATGTGGGATTTGTCTGATCATGCGAAAAACTACGAAAAGCATTACAGTGTTGCGCTTCGGAAGGTGAAGCGCGAAGAGAAAGCGATCGAGCGAAGTGAAATGTTGCATTTTAGCTGCAATAATCACTTGAATCAATTGCGTTCGCGAATTGAAGACATCGAGCGAGCGAAAGCTGCTCTCTCCATAGCACATAGTCTGGAAAATGGCCACCAAGTGGATAACAATACGGCCAAGACCGATACGACACCAGCGAAATCAACACAGCCAACTGAGCCTACACCCACAACAACGGCACCAAGTACGTCTTCTGCATCTGCTGCAACACCCGCGTCCGCAGTTGCGCCTGCATCTCTGGCCAATTTTACGCCTGTTATGCCGGGGGCAGTTCCCGCTGCTGCAGTCGCAGCTCTTGCGGGCATGGAAACACTCGCCTTTGCGAATCGGTATCCAAATATCCTGCTACCTCCTCCGCGATATAACAATATCGTTCATAGCAACGCAACGTCCGTGCTGCCAATATCAGCCGCAAATCCAGGAGCAAACGGAGTTTCAACTGAGAAAAAGGAAGGGTCAGAGCATGATGATAGACTCATATCGGCATCGGACTCAATTCCACAAATGCTGTCGAAGATTTCTGAAAACACAGAGCGATTGTCTGCTCTTGTGTTTGCTGGTGGCGTCGAGCAGGAGCTGACAAAAATGAAGCACGAACACGCTGAAGTGAAATCCCAAGTCCAAGACATCCAGACTTCGATCTCTCAAAGCAAAGAGCGACTCAAGGCAGCTCAAGTCACACTGAATGAACTGAAGCGAGACTTTGAGGCGCACCAACAAAAGCTTCCGGCTGCAAAGGCCTGGGCTAGAAGAGTAGTGGTCCTTCTCAACTCGACAAACCTGCTCTCGCGCTCAGGGCTCAAGAGCGGGATGTTTATGCCTCTGGCGTACGAAGACGCAATCGCAGAGGTGGCCACCGATAGTCTTCGAATGGATCAACTCTTTCCAGAAGTTCGGCTCTATGTCCGCCTGCTTCGCATTGTCGGCTGGAGCTTCTTGGTAGTATCGCTTCTTCAAGAACGCCCATCTCGTGAAGAATTGACCAGCGCGATCGCGTACGCGACACAACATAATTTATGGGAAAGCAAGACGGTGGGGCCTCTTCGTGGGGTCATCGGGCGAATGGATGCGTGGATCTCAAAAGCACACAAGTGCCTTGTGAAGACATCGAACAAGGCGCAACGAGTGTCTCGTTTGAAGACTCTATTGAACGAGTACTCGAAGCTTCCACTGACATGCTCTTGGATCGGCACTCTGGAAGAGTATGTCCGATCAGAAGAGATGAAGCCCAATGAGGCTGCTTCAACTGAGAAGTTGCTAGAAATCCAGACCGCTGCGGAGGCAGCCGCCGTCGCGGCGATGACGGCAGCTGCTGCAGGCGCCTTCAGCGGAGCATCTCCAGCCGCCAGTCAACCAAAACCTCCGCGAAAGCGCAAGACTTATCCGAAGAAAGACAAGTCGCCTGTTGTTGCAGCAAACGGAAGCGCAAAAAAGCAAAAGACAACAGCGAGTAGCGAGTCAGCAGATGTCGATATGCTGGCTGCAACCAGTGCATCCTGAGGTCGACCGTCTGGTGCAGTATAATGCGATTGGAAAGTGGGTGTAATAAAAGCGAATAACATCATTTGAACTACAGATACCAACAATTCAGTGCTGTCGTCCTGGGTAGCCTTGAATGCTTCCTGTATCTGATCAGGAATCGCTGTTGTTTTTGGAGCCGTTTCAATCGTTTTCAAGTTATAAACGTACGTCAACCATGACGCGACGCGCATGGACCGGTAAACGATAAGCACAGGACGCGCCACAAAGCATGAACTGATCCTTGTGGTAATCACTGCCCTCAATTCAAAATGGATGCTCGGGATGAAGACGAAGAAGGCGAGGAGGACTTGGGTCTCTGGCAGCAATTCGTGTCGCAGCGAGTGAACGAAGACTTGAAGCATCTGGGAACGCTCGCCTCAGGCGGATTCGACTTCGTCGTCGTCTTGAACATCCAACAGAATGCAGTTGAGGACTTGTCTCCTATCATCACGGCTGCAAAAACGCTTCGCGTCTTGAATGCTTCTCAAAATGCGATCTCCCAGCTGCCAACCCGGGACTTCTGGGCCCAGTTCCAGAATCTGTCTCTGTGTTTTCTCGGGCTGAACCGCATTCGGATGTGGAATGATATCGAAGGCTTGCAGGCGTGCTCGCGTTCGCTGGTTTGGCTCTCGCTGGAGGCGAATCCGATCATGGGACTCGCGAATTCGCGCAGGTTTATTGTCAACAAACTGCCGTTCCTGCAAGCGCTAAACGAGCACGTCGTCACCGACCTGGAATTTCTTCGCAGCCACGGTGCGTAAACAATCAGCTTGCTTCTTCAATTCTGGCGCAGACACTGACCACTTCTAAACGCAGGATCCAGCTCCCGATTCCAGCCGGAAGCGTTGCGCCTTCATCTCAATCAGCTGCAAATGCCATTGGAATTCGATGACGACCATCAGGCGATCTCGTACCTGACGCGGGCGGAGACAGTTCTGTCCCATCTTTACGGGCGCAACAGGTAAGAATATTCGCAGAGACTCAAGCTCAATGGTTTCTAACCCAAATGCTACCTTGTGCTGCACTGTCAGTCCGAGCATAACCCTTCAGCGAGTCATTCGTGGGTTTCTTTCACGCTCCCTACGATTCCCGCGGCTGAGTATAGTGCGGAAACTGGTCGTTCTTGCGCAGAAGCGAATTCGAGGGTTCCTATTTCGCCAAATGATCAAACGGACGTTTATCGAGCTGGTGCATTCGCAAGGCAAGCAGGAGCTCCTGCTAGGATTCGGCTCTTCCGATGTGCTCCCAACTGGCGCACGACGTGGACTCTTGAAGCTGCTTGAGCTTGTTCAAGCCTGGAAAGTACGCTTCCACCTCAAGAAACAAGCCATTGCCATCTCGAAAATCCGCTTCTGGTGCCAAATGGTGCATCAACGATACGTGTACAAGACCAAACTGCTACTACGACGGGAGAACGAGATCTTCATTTATTATACGCCGTCGTTCGAAGAAAACCTCCTCGATACAGCGCTTCGAGCCGCACATCGCGACCCGTATCTCATGAATATGCCGCTCGAAGAGCGAGAATCGATGCTTCGACAGCGCTGCGTTGATTCCGGAGTCAGTCTCTTACGCATGCCAACGGCTAAAGAGCTCGAGAGACCGTGTTCACTCAAAGAAGAAAGCGAGCAGCGCAAGAAAACGGCATCGACTGCTGTTGTGCGTGTGTTTTCGAGGGATTTTGCTCTTGAAACGCAGTTGCTCGTGATGGAGAAGAAGATGTTGATACAAGAATTGCAGCAGATCACGACTATCAGGAAGCAGCACCAGCTTAGTCACAGCACGCGCGATCTGCAATTCCGACAGCCTCGAGCGGTGATGGTTCATCTGAACCAAATGTTTTACGAGCTGGAAAAGCGACTGGTAATCTGCAATAAAAAGATTCTGCATGCCTGCATCAAGTTGCAAGCGTGGAAGACACGCACACCTCCGAAGTATTCGCTAGCGACAGTGCCGATTCGCGCTCGTGGGCATGCACCGATGGCCTGGGAGCGCAAGAAGTTCAAGGCGATGATGTTATCGAAGCAGGGATTGACGCCCAAATATCCAAAAATGCGCGTCTTTATTCCATGGAACATCGACATGTACCTTCAAATTGTGACAGTTCTTGAGCGGTTTTCCTCGCCATGCTCGCCAGCGCTCGGTTTTGCTATCACCTACGATGAGGTTCGGTCGATAAATGCGGCTCTAATCATTCAGTCGACATGGCGTGCTACACAGCGTCAGTCCAAGCGCGACAGTCTGGAAGTTGCGATCGCAAGAGCCCGGCTGTGCATACAGAGATGGTGGCGGTTCCGCTGCGGGCTTCGACGCCGCATAGACTTCTTGAAAGCCTGTTTGTTTCTTGGCGCGACCATCAACTCCAACACTCTGTTCATGGAAGACTTTGTCTATCGCACGCTCACCGACGCTAGAAGCTGGAGGACTGTACGGGCGAATCAACGTCCATGCAAAGAGCATTCCATTCATTGCCTCATGGCCGAAGGCAACGTTGAGATCGCTGTTACCACGAGTCAATGCGCCTTCCGCACGTCCACCACGGGCAAGCAGCTTCGTCAGCGCTATGGCTCTATATCATATGCAAAAATGGAGCTGTGGAGCAGTCAACGCTGCGGGTACTTCCCAGCTTGGATGCCAGAGACACCGGAGCATATCGAGGAGTCCATGAGTGCGCGAGATGAAGATGCCACGCCGCTACTGCTCACGGAGCAAGTTCACGCAGAGCCAACACTTCTGGAGCGAGAACTCATGCTTGGTGGGACAGAGAATACTGGTGAACTTTTCATGAGCACGAACCCATTTCGGGGTTTTGCTGATTGCAGAAGTGTCTCCAAAGCTGCCACACACACGATGGACCTCGTGCGAAAGCTCTCGCGGCATCGCCAGAAAGCTTGGCAGACGCAATCGCCACTGCTTGCGCTAGAGTCGACTTCATTCGTCCGTTTGACCTTCAGCTCCGTGGAAGAGGCACGCAAACGGGCTATTGTGCTTCTTGCAAAAACGTACGATCCCACGACAAGGAGCTACGCTCGATTGTATTCGATAGAGATGCTGTTTGGAGCAGTACTGTTTCACCACCAGGTATGCTTTTTTTTGCTTGCTCTTCTATGTAATTGCTAACTCTTGTGGTGTTTCTCTGTAGTGGGCATTGACTCAGATCCTAGGAGCAGAAGAAAGCGAAGCCCTGGCGAATGAGTATCGCCAGTGGCTGAAAACTGACTTCCCGTCCAAGTGGTGGGTTCATATGGAGCGGAAATGTCGAGGCGCCATCCCACTAGACCCGAAAGCCACATCAACTGCGTCTTTAAGGCATGCAGCCCCTTCTTCAGAGCACGGAGTATCGCCTCCCAAGCACCATCGACACGAAGGGCCGATAGCTCCAAGTCCTCGTTTATCACCCATGAAATCAGAGTCTGTATCTCCAACTCCACTGCACCTCGTGGTTCCTGTGTTGCCCGTCGATTCTGACCCAACTGTGAGCCAAAACATTCAACCACGGCCTCCCAGCAGTTCTTCCTCACACTGTCATGGCTCCAGAGGGTCCAGTCGCCACCAGATCCTTACAGATCGGCTCGGCAAGGCCGAATGCGGCTCCCTCGATATGCAAACTGTGCGTGACGCCCGCGAGTTCTTCGTGCGGGACCTTCGCGAAGAGCGTGAGCGTGCGATGGAGGCACTGATCGTCGACCGCCGAATGATCCAGCGCGAACGAGCAGCCGAAGTCGCTGGAATCGCGCTCGATATTGATGTCAAGTTGCAAAAGCTTCGATACGAACGAGAGCTGGAGAAGCTCAACACGCGCGAGTGGGTGGAGCGTGAGAAAATGGCAGCCAAGCGTTTGAAGCTGTCGCAGGCGTTCCAGAAAAGCTTTGCGTCCCAAACGGGAGCTCTCATGCGTATGGCAGCTCGTAGTACAGTTGATCGTCGCCTGGAAGAACGAGAAGAAACACGAAAAGAGCGAGCCACAGTGCTCCGCCAGCGGGATCTCGATGCGCTTGAACGGCGTCAGGACGCGAAGAGCTACTGGTTCGTGCAAAACCAGAAGCTGAAGCGGGATCTGCATGAGAAAAACCAAACGGACCTGGACGCAGTGAAGCAGACTCACAAAGAACGGTCAGTGAAGGTTCGCCAGCGTGTGAAGGAGGACAAAGAGATCAAAAATCTACTTCGATTGATATGATCTATGTGACTCCAATCACCAAACCAGCTCTGTTTAAGCCATGAGCTCACGCACAGCCGCGACTGTGTACTCGATATCCTCCCGCGAGATGTGGAGGTTGGTCACAGCTCGAATCTTGCCGTTAAAGTATCCTCCTATCAGACACACGGCATTTAGACCCAAGACGTTCACTCTCGACCGCAGCAATCGCCACAAACTTACCTCCAACGTGAATGCCCTTGTCCTGCTCCAGTGTCGCCATCAGAGCCAAAGCATCAAGCTTCGCATCCGGCAACACCTGGAAAAACACGATGTTCGTGTCCACGTCGTTCTCATTCACGTTAATGCCCGGGATTTGACTCTGAAGCAACAAGAATAAGAACAACAATCAGCCAGCGCACTACTAAACCTTCCAGCAAATAGACAGAGCACACGCACAAGTCCTTGAGCCAGCAGTTTGGCGTTGTCGTGGTCTTCAGCCAGGCGTTCGAACTGGTTTTCCAGCGCGTAGAGGCCTGCTGCCGCCAGTAGGCCCGACTGACGCATGCCACCGCCCAGAGACTTTCTCAAGCGTCTGGCTTGGTAGATGAACTCCGCAGAGCCAGCCAGAACAGATCCCACGGGCGCACCCAGACCCTTGCTGAGGCACAGCGAGACGGAGTCGGCGCCCTTCACGAGCTCCTTCATGGGCGTCTTGGACGCCACACTGGCATTGGCGAGGCGCGCGCCGTCGACGTGCAGCTTCAGACCCTTGTCCTTGCAGAATGCCTCCACCTGGGTCACGAACTCAGTCGGCAGCACTCGACCGCCGCAGGTGTTATGCGTGTTCTCAACGACAACGAGCCGAGTGCGCGGGTAATGCGGATCATCAGCACGCACTGCGGCGGCCAGATCCGTGAGCAAGAACGTGCCGTCCGGTTGGTTCGGGATCGTGTGCATGCTCACGCCCATGTACGCTGCGTAACAACAGTCGCTTTAACAAACGGACAGCCCTCAAGCAAGCAGCACAGCTTCGTACCACTGGCGTTGCCACCTTCGTACGAGAAAATGTGCGACTTGTCGCCGAGAATGATCTCATCGCCGCGTCCGCAGTGAGCCCCCACAGCGATCAGGTTGCTCATCGTGCCCCTGCCATCCGCAAGAGAAGCGCTGTCACGACTCAGAGCGTAAGATACAAGCTTCAAGCAGCACATTGTTTACGAAGGCACGTAGAGCGCGGCCTCTTTGCCCAGCAGCTGCGCCACGTAGTCCTGGAGCTTGTTCACAGTCGGATCTGCGCCGAAGACGTCGTCGCCCACTTCGGCATTAGCGATCGCGCTTCGCATGGCTGGCGACGGCTTCGTGACCGTGTCCGAGAGCATGTTGATCGCCTTGCGCACCGCCATCTTGGTCTTCTGCTCGCCTCTCAATTCAATTGTGATCTCCTTGATGCGCATGATTCGGTTAAGTGCGAATTGAACCCAGATCAGATGATGGTCCTAATTCTATTCGTGTGAAGTAGGATCATTTCCTAATTTTTATTTACCTACTTTCAAAATTTAGAATCTTTTCGTAATCTGCGCATATATATTCTCAGAAATAAAAGCTATGCTGGTTCTTGTAATTTCCCCAAAGCACTCTACGAAAAGCAACAGAGAGAAGCATGGCGATGCCGCAGGAGCGCTCGACGTGGACCCGGCTCGTGCTGCGGGAGCTCTACGACCTGGGCTACGACCAGGCGGCCGCCTGTCTGGAGCGCGAGGCCGCCGTGCAGCTTCAGTCGCCGGCCATGCAGAGTCTGCAGCGGTTCGTGCTGGCGCAGCAGTGGGATCAGGCGATCCAGCTACTTCAACCGGCGGACAAGAGCGACGGCAGCGATGGGAGCAACCAGGACATGGAGAGCGGAGTCTCTGCTGGTACAGGATGTAAAGCAGCGTCAGGTATCCGCATGGCGTCGAGAGATGCGCTGCGTGAAGCGTCGCTCTTGCTGCTCAAGCGCAAGTACCTTTCGCTCGTTCGTGACAAGCACGTCCAAGCGGCGCTGGTCATGTTCCAGCGAGAGATTCAGCCAGCATATGAGCTGGTGCGTTGTATACAAGTGCTTCATGCAAATACATTGGCCTGAGTCTGACTGGTCTGTGAACTGTGTAGAGTGAGGACGAGATCTCCGAACTTGGTATGCTGCTGCTTTGTCGAGGTCCAGAGGACGGCTTGCCCATGGAAGAGGTGGCACCGTGGACGAAGAAGGATGTCCTAGCTTCCATTGAAGAGCTCGTGAGCCAAGACGAGATCGTGCCTGCTGGAGCCTTGCGGGTAGGATGCACTGGCTGCTGCCTTGATGAGTAATTCCATTTGCACTGACAAATCGGATCCTATATTTTGTGCTTGGAACTGTAGAGACTCGTCCAAAACGGCAATCAGGACGAAGTGGACGCTCGGTCCTTTGCACAAGCTACAGCCGTGTCGGCAGATTGTGTAGCAGTGTTGCTAAAGCACACGCAGGATGTGTGGAATTTGGCCTTTTCACCCGCCGGCTCATTGCTCGCATCGTGTTCTCGAGATGGAGCTCTGATCATTTGGAAACTTGACTTTCAAGAATCGAATTTCCACGTACGTTGCATTCTTGATATTTTACTTCTTGTCGCTGCTAACTATCTTCGCTTGAAGCAAGCTACAATTGCGTTCATGCTTCAAGTAGCTGAGAGCGCCGCCGAGTGCATCGCATGGTCTCCTGACAGTCGATTTTTGCTGTCTTGCGGCAAAGGAAGTGATCTGATTCAACTCTGGGATATCGCGGTATGTCTTCTATATCATACTCTGGAGCATACATAATGGCGGCTGACTACTCTTCGGGTTAAATAGACTGGAACTTGTGAGCACCACTTTCGACACCCAGCAGATAGCGTAGTGAATGTGCAATGGCTGCCCAACGGATCGCAGTTTGTAAGCGGAAGCCCCGACAAGTCCCTCGTTCTTTGGGTAAGATTATTGTTTTCTGTTCCCATGAACTATTAACTCACAGGATGATTTTGTTGTATAGAACGCGGATGATGGCAGTGTTGAATACCAATGGAGTGGACGCATAGTACTCGATATGGCTATGCATCCGACTCGAAACCAAGTGTTTGTGCTCATTTCCGGCACCGAGATTCGTGTGTACGATCTCGATACAAAATCAGATGCGACGTTTTTCAAGTCAGAGCAGCTGATATCGTCTATCACCATATCCTCTGACGGTCGCTTCCTTTTGGCGAATTTTATTCAGCAAGAGAAAATTGCGTGCATGGAAATTTCAACCGAGACAATCGCTGCAAATTACCGCGGCATTCAGGAAAAGCGATATATTATCAAACCGAGCTTCTGCGGCTATTACAACGAGCTTGTAGCTTCAGGAAGTGAAGGTTTGCTGCTTGATTACTCTCTCGCGTACAGCGAACGCAGTCCTTACAGCTAAATTTGTGGTGTTTTCGTAGACGCGAAACTGTACATTTGGAACCGTGAGAGCGGCAAATTGCTCGCTGCCGTGGATGGCCATTCTAGTGTCATTAATACCGCTCAGTGCCACCCCATACACGGACATGTTCTTGCTACTGCCAGCGATGATGAAACAGTTCGCGTTTGGATGCTAAAAAGGACTGAGTGAGCCGGGGGTGGATCGTGACTCACGTTTTCCCTTTGCGATAATTCGCTACTGAATGTTGTGCAAGTGTAAGTCCTCAATTTCGACAGACTTCACGTGCTGCTGGCTTGCGATTGGAACTAACTGAATGGGATGGCTTGCTGTCAGTCCAGCCGATTCAGGCAGTTTCGGCCATGTGTTTCTTTTTTTCGAGCTAAATATATGCGTATACCTTTGTTGGGTTCTTTAAATTTAGATGGTGGTGTTGAAGCAAAATCAAAACGGATACAAATGCAAGCTGTGTCTATGGACCCGACTAGACCGGGCAATGGTCGGTCGTTTCAGCGATGGCATCAAGACGAGACGTCGTCCGGTCTCTCTCACAGAGTTCAACAGCTTCGAAGACGGAGGCAGCGTGACGGCCGATTCTGACTGTGAAGGTATCAAACAGCGACACTACCCTGTAGCGGTGTTTTCGGTCGGTCTCGCATGGCGGCTACCTATGGTAATTAACGCAGAGAGGTCGGTTGTCGTAACGACCTGCTTTGAGTGACAAATACTATGCTCGCTCGATACAGATACGTGGAAGCTTGCGACATCGCAAGAGCACTTCGAAGACCTCATTCATGGCGAGCGCAAGGTTGTGGCATACACGTTTCGTCAGCTATGCCTGCGCTCACTAAAGCTATGCAAGCAACTGCCATATTCCCCCATCAATTGGCTTTTTCTTGTGCTGCTTGGCGCGATCTCGGCTGTTCTTGGGTACGAAGCACTCGTATTTTGGGGCAAATTCAACTGAAATGCTGATCTCTGTTGCATTCCAGGTTGCTCGTGGATGGATGGGTGGGCTCTTTGATGAAAATGCGGCGGGCGATCTTCGATTGGGCTGGCGCCGGAGACTCGTTTTGGGGTTTCCTCGTTTGGTTGATTTGGTGCATATCAATGTCCATGCTCGCAACTTGCTGTGGTCAATATATTTCGTTGGCCTCCGATGGCTCTGGCATCCCCCGAATGCGCGCGCTATTCGCTGGCGTCTATCAAAACCCAACGGACATTCTCTCCTTCCGGACATTCGTGGCGAAGACTCTTGGCACCATTATATCATCAGCGACCGGACTATCGGTCGGTCGTGCAGGACCGTACACACATGTTGTTTCATGTATTGCCTTTCTCATGAGCAAGCTGAGTCTCTTCCGCCGTGTGTACTTTGGACCAGAAACCTACACTTATCTGCGTGCTGGTAAGCTATTATCTCTATTCCGGAAATATTGTGTGAACGAGTGCTAATGATCTAACTTCTATGTACTCGTTAGCTGTGGCATGTGGTATCACTGCTAGCTTTGGATCTCCTTTAGGTGGCGTCTTATTTAGCATCGAAGTCACAGCCAGGTATTACGAAATCCGTTGCCTATGGGAGGGCGTTATTGGATCCTCGGTCTGCATTTTGGTGTTCAAAGTCATCACGTTCCTCAAGCGTGACGTTCTTTTCGAGCGAACGACATTTACAGGCTTCGACATGGATTGGGACATCTTCTACTTTTTGCTCTTGGGCGTTATTACCGGCGTAAGTTGTACTCGGAGTATTGGGTATTCTTTCGTAGTACCTCTTCTCACCGTGCACTGTATGTATCGTATAGATTGGAGCAGGGCTGTTCTGCAAGCTGGCGCAGTGGATGCGGTGGATTCAACTCAAAATGTTCATCAAATTTGGACTGACGACGCCGTCGATGCGCAAGCGTACGATTCATATCCTGTCCATTTGCGTCGCCACGGCGGTGATCACATACCCATTTTCAATCATGCGCCTATCCGATCGAGCTTTCGTGAACGAGGTCTTTCGCGACCAATCGCTGAGTCTGCCTCAGTGGAAACAGTTCACAGACTTTCCCAACGTCACACTCTTCTTCTACATCATCATGAAGTACTTCACCAGTGTCCTGCCCTGTGGTTCACCGCTGTCGATTGGTGTTTTCGGCCCGTTGTTCACGATTGGAGCCGGTATGGGGCGTTTGTATGGTGAAACGCTTATGAAGTATTGGAATCCGTCGCAGTCACCAGCCACCTACGCCGTCGTGGGGGCTGCCTGCTTCGCGTCTTCGGCGACTCAGACCGTGTCTACGTCGGTCATCTTTTTTGAGTTGACTGGCCAATTGAGCCACATGATTCCCGTAATGCTCGCGTGTATTGTGGCTTATTTCGTTAGTGGTACGATCGCACCATCCATCTACGATATATTGGCTGAGTGGGCTGGCCTCCATTCAGTGTGCTATGATTTCAACGAATACATCATGAACCAGCGATATGCCGAAAACAACATGACTCAAGTCAATACTATTTTCACAAAAGAGACGACTTACGCGCAGGCATTGGTGGCATTGGTACGTTCGCTTTGTCTTGTTGCGCCTTGTAATTTGAAGAGCTCATTTCGTATGCTTACCACGATAGAGCACTCACAAGACTGAAGAATATTTTCCTATCTGCGAAGACAAGGAAAGCCGCATGTTGATTGTGAGCATCTGACCAGCTCCTTTAGTGGTTTACATATCATGATCGTCTCACTGATAATACGCTTTGACAATAGGGCTGTATTCGCCGCTACGACTTGGAAGTCGGCATCGCTCGTTTTTTTGCAGTGCACCAACCAGATGTAAGACAACAATTGCTGTCATTCTCAGTTACGGATAGCTCATACTTGTTTGTTAATTGCGTAGATGCCTGCGGACACGAATCCAAACGTGTCGGCCAAGATCCTCAAAATGGTTTCCGAAACTCTTCGTATCGACAAGAAACGCAGCGCTGTCGTCGACGATATATCGCTTCTGAACGTTCAAGGCACAGAAGACACGACGGCATCTAGCGTGGTACGTTCTGCGTTCTTGCCTGTCTTATCCAAGAATTGCCACTAATTGTGTCATTGCAGTTGTTGCTGGGTCCTCCCTTTGCGCCTTTTGAATTCTCGTCCATTCCAGTTGAGAGCTACCCGCCGCAGGTAGGTCCCCAGTGGTCCAGCTCAAAATTCTCCTTTTTTACGGTGGTGAGACTCATGCGTTGCGACGTAAACAGGTTGGCGAGGACGTGAACTTGAGTCGCGTGCACAAGCTTGCGGCCATGTACATGTGGACTCAGGTCTACGTCGTGAAGCACGGCAAGCTGATGGGCGTCATCAATCTGGACCAATCGCTGGGCAAAGTGAAAAAAGAGGATACGCCTGTGCTTCTTGCTCCGTAGCCCCATGCATTTTCTCAAGATCACTGCAACAACATAATTGCATAAATATCCCATGAATATTCCCCAGATAATTTCAATATATATCATATTGACGCATTTTGATTGGCTCACACTGGTTCAGTTTCCAATCAGATCGCTAAATATAACCAGCACCAAATGGGTACACTTTTGCATCTCGCGTGAGAATGCAGCGCAACGAAGTGGATGCGGTGCTCACGTCCAGCTCTCTGGGGCTGGGCACGCCCGAGCTCTGGCAGCGGCTGAGCCTGGAGCTGGACGGCAAGACAGTGCTGGAGAAGCCGCACGTGTCCAAGAGCGTGCTGCTCAAGGCCATCCGCATGCAGACCGAGGCCATGCGCTACATGGTGGACGAGTTCGACCGGCTGCGCGAGAAGATGAGCGAGATGGAGCGCGACGCGCGCAATGTGCAGAAGCACGTGGAGCGGGTCAACACCAAAGTGATCACGCTGCAGGGCCAGGTCGAGGACGTGAACACCAAGGTCTACGAGCTCGAGACGCAGCAGAACCAGCAGGTCGAGCAGCTCAAGAAGATCGACGAGGTCGCTGGCCACGTCCGGCTCAACCGCGACGAGATCCGGCAGTGCCAGCTGCGCGTGGACCAAATGGCCACGGCCCACGACGAGCTCGCAGCGCTGACCGAGGCCCAGTTCACGTCGATCCGCCAGGAGCAAGAGGTGACCAAGCAGTTCGCCATGCAGCTGGAGGACCGCATGAACACCGAGGAGAAGGAGCTGTTCCTGGACTCGGACCACATTCTGCACCAGAAGCTGTCGCTGTCCATGTGGATGGAGATGATCGAGAAGGAGAACCGCAAGAAGGACGAGGCCCTGCGCGAGTGCAGCGAGAAGATGATCAAGCAGGGCAAGAACGTGCACGAGATGATGCTGGAGACGCGGCGCACGCTGGACGACAACACGTGCGCCGTGGAGGACGTGCAGCGCATGCTGCTGGACAAAGCCGACAAGGCGCGCATGGAGGAGTGCATCGAGACCAAGTACGAGGAGATCTGCAACCAGCTGGACAAGGCGTTGTCGGCCGTGATTGGAGAGGAAGACGAGTTCAAGCGCGTGAGTCAGGAGCTGCAGCAGCTCGTGACCCATCTGAGCGAGAGCAAGGCCGACAAGAAGGACCTGCTCGAGGTCAAGGAGCAGGTGCTCTACGATTCGCGCGTGCGGCAGCAGGTCGAGAACCTGCGGTCGTTCATCGACCTCAAGATGAACCGCGACGACGTGTTCTCGGCGCTCAAGAACAAGGCCGACAAGGACGAGATGATCGCGCTGCTGAAGAGCCTCTCGGAGGGCATGAACGCGTCCATCGTCCACGCGCAGAGGACAATGATCGAGCCCGAGAACGCGTTTCTCACGGGGAAGAACGCCATCGCGCATGGAAGCCAGAAGCGCACAGGCATGCTGCCGAGCATCGAGCGCGAAAAATGCCTGTCATGCAACAGTACGCTTCGCGAGTCCGCCAGCACCGGCACCATATCCAACAAGAGCGCGTTCCCGATGCCTCCGGTCTATGGCGGCGGCTTTCAACTGCCGTCTACTGAGAAGGGAGCTGTTCTGATGAAGAAGAACAGTCATCAAGCTGGTGGCGGTGGCCACAGCTCCAATAATGCGGCTGAAGGCAATGGCAATCGCTTGGGCTTGGCAGCGGACGGCGGAACGGAAGGGTAAGAACACACGCTCTATCTCTCTCATCTGATTGATAGGCTGCTAACCTGCTTCTTGTGTAGCTTCTTGCTGGGGGTCGACGGCCACGTGTACCAAGGAGATCCGGAAGTGATCGCTCTCCAAGTGAATGAGCGAACAGGATCACGAGCGAGCCCGGCATTCAAGATCCCGAATGCTGTTGCTTCCCAGCGACGGTCTATGGCGCAGTTGCCAGACGTTGCAGACCCTGGAGACGCTGTCATGGACTGAAAAGCTCTTCTGTTAGACTAAATGGATCCAATAGACAATACAGGCTATTGAGAAAGCATGGATTTCATTCTTTGCATTGACTCGGATAGCCCATATACTTAAAAGAGGCCCATGTCATCTAGCAGCATGTCTTCCCCTTCGATCTTCATCGAGACGGAGAGATCATCTTCATCCAAAGCCGTGATGCCATTGCAGTCCGCGCCGTTGCTTTCGGCCTCGCGTGCGGCCGGCTTTCCGGTCTTGGATTGAAGAGAGCGCTTGAGCGCGTAGTACGTGAGCAATGGGATGGAATGGCACGTCTCTGTCATGGTTTTCAGCGTCTCGGGGCTCTCGATATGCGCTTGCGCGATCGTAGCAGCGTTGGCCTTGGGCGACGCTGCTTCCTGGAATTTCATGCGCATCTCTAGCGTGCAGTCCATCTTCGTTTCGATCTCAATCAGAAGATGCTTGTTAGGTCCCCAGAGTTCGCCTGCCTTCATGGTAATCCGATCCGGCGCAACCACATCGACCTTGAAAGCAGCTGAAGGAGAAATGGGAAAATCATGATGTTAAGCCACAAAGCCATGTTCAAATGGAAGTGATGCGTACCAGTGATTGCTTCTTCGCTGTCTACCGGAATGCGACGGCCAAACGTCGTGCTTTTGCAGAAAAACGCCGTCAAAAGCACCGAGTGGAAAAATAAACTTTGCCCGCAGATCTGGAGAACATTCGCAATCGTCGCGTCCGACGCGTTGGAGATCTAACCAAATTGAGAACGATAATTAGCGGCTTTCAACAATGCTATTCATGTTGCAGCGCATACCGGTACAGGAAAGGATCGGAGGCGCAATCCACCAGAGATCTCTTTCGTTGTTAGCGAAAACTCCTGGCGCATCGCCACATTCGATTTCGTTGGAAAGACTGAGCAAAAGCTGTGGTCTCGTGCAAAGTGAAGCTGCGGCGAGATCGGCTTGCTGCCGTCCGGAGCCGTCCACGTCACAAACTCGTTGAAGTGAGTCTCTTCTTGTTGCGGATTTGGCTTGACGTCCATCGAGGAAGGGACCTCAGCACGCATGGCAGCAAGTGCGAGACGACGCGCTTGCACGCCGACCATAACCATCGGAGTGTATCCGACCACGTGAAGAGCGACCTCGCCACGCCACTCGATAAAGCTGATACTTCCGGACCATTCGCCGTTGGCAAGAGGTGTGAGAGCTTCCACGTCCTTGGGTGCCGATTCATCGTTCATGGTGGTATCGCCATCGTTTCCCTGTTGAGCAATCGATTCTCGATCATTGAGAGAAGAGTCCGCTGACGGCTCCTCGACACGCATCTTCTTGCGTGGAGGCTCAATGATCGGACGGCAGTAAAGCGGGTTCTTGAACTGGATCGTAATACCGTCCATGGCTCGCTTGGCAATCCAGTATTTCTATGTTCATGAACCAAATGCGTGAGTTTCAGTTCAATTTTGAAGCAGTAGTTTGATTCTGTACCTGCTGATCGCAGGCTGCGGCGATCTTGGCGTAGACTTCCTCTTCTAGTTGCTCAAAGTTAACTACCATGGAGAACAGGAATAGTGAGTACCGGGGTATATCACGCAAGGCCATCGATGGTTCTTACTTGATGGGTATTTCACAGCCAATTCCGCACGATTGACCAAGCGAATGAGCTTTTCCTGTGTGCCAGCAAAGATTATGAGCAGACTAATCTCCATTAGGAAGGAGTGGGTATGCATACCATGAACATGGCGCTGTCTCCAGCCGAAAGCTGGCGTAAGGCGATGAGAAGGTCTTCGTCTCGCTCAGGGAACTGCTTTGTTTGATCTACAGGAGCAGCCAAGAGCCGATCGAAAGCAATGGCGTTAGACAGTTATGAACGCAGATCCTCACGAAGCCTTCGCACCTTTCTCCACCGTCATGAGCGAAGCCGATTCCACCGCTCCCTAGAATCCACCACCAGTACGAGGTCAGTTCTACTGCGCTCGTCTTCTCAGCAGCACAAGTAGAGCTCACATCTCCTCCGGCGAGCACGATGTCGAGCACGAAGGTGTCGCAATAGATCGAGAGCGACGAATCACTCGGCTTGAGGATCTGCAGCTTGACGAGCGGTCGACTGAGCCGCGAGGCGATCTTGGTGACCTCGAACATGATCTTGTACGCGCCCACGCGGCCTTCCAGCTCGGCCTCGCGCAGTCCGGCCTCGAGCTCCAGCTTGCTCACGCTCTCGGAGATCATGCCTCGGATCGTGGACACGTGCGAGTCGAAGCGCTTGACGTCCTTGCGCAGCTGCACGAACTGCTGGTTGCGCACGTACCAGTCCTTGTGCTGTTTGAGCGTCTCGAAGAGGTAGTTGAGTCCGAAGCGCCACGAGTTCTTCTCGCCCTGCATGCTCTGCTTCTGCTGGGTCACTGGCCAAGAGAGAGAGAGAGAGAGAGAGAGAGAGAGAGAGATGAGTCGCGTAGCTCTTCGCGGCATCATGGGAACATGGACTCACAGTGCTGGCTGAAGGCGGCCGAGTCGTTGCGCAGGCCGTCCGGGAGCATGCCATCGAGACAGTTGCGCAGAGACGTGGCCACGGAGTGAAGCGGCGGCGTGTTCTTGGACACTTGGTCGCCAGAGGCGGCGGCGGCGGCGGCTGCGGGTGGCGTCGCCATCAGCACCAGATGCAGTGTGAGTGCTGGCAGGTGACACGAAGGTAGACGATGTGGGATCAGAGGAAGTACAGGAGCCTATTTATTAAAAGCCCTCCTAATTGGCTCAGCTCTGATTCATCTGAGTCCGAAGTGCCTGTCACGAAAATTGAAGCCATGTGAGATGATTCCCATGCAGACAGATGCGTTTGCTTACCTCAGCTAGACTGTATGCATAGAAGGAAGGAGCTAGTTAGTGTGGCAGTTCGTGGCCAAGCAGGTATCACGTGGGGACGCACCAGGTCAGTGGGTTGAAGCCGTGGATGAGCTTCTGGTCATCTTGAACCAGGGCCATGACAACGCCGCGTGGGGGCAGCCACTTGTCCGTCATGACGTCAACAGGGGCGCCGAGTTTGTTCGCGATCTTCTTCGTCAGTCCAGCGAGTACACGGCAGGCGGGGGAGTTCGTCAGAACCTGGGCAGCCATCGCGTTTCCAGTGCTCTCCAAGGTCCCGTCGGCACAGGTGAAGACCATGATGATCGACGGAATGCCACGCTCAGTGTCACCAACATTCGCCCACTCACAGCCATGACGCGTCAGCGTCTTAAGACAAACCTTCCACGTCTGGGCTTCTTGATCTGTTCGCATAGCAACAGGTAGTTAAGAAAGGCACGCAGACCACAGCAGCAACCGTAGCGACTCACCATAGTTGGAACATCGCTGGAACCGCATCTTCCGCGCAGTCAGGAAAAGCCTCTGATCGTCGTCGCCTCGTCGTGTGCGGTTGAGTATGGGCTTGTGCCACTCACCTGTAATCTCGACTGAGTGTTCCATGGCTCGCGTTCCGCTGCGCTTCATGCTCCAGAAATACTCGAACGTGTTGTCTCCATGCAGCAATAGACGTATCTTGCTTCCGTTCTCGTCGGTAGTCGTGTGCTCGACATGCACAGCTGGTACAGTTGTGGAGCTTGTGGCTTCTGCTGGATTTAAATGATCATGCGGCGGTGGGAACACGTATAAACCTGGTAGGAACCGGTAGGTCTGCTTGGTCGACTCATCCTGGCGTGTAGTCCAGCACACTCGTGCATCGGCTGCACGAAGCAGCGCTTCCATGGCGCCTTCCACATGGCTTCTCAGGCGATTGATATCGAGCGTCGTCGCGACCATGTTGGTGCTTCAAGTGTCGCTTGATTCAAATAAAGAACGCCACAATAAATAGCCTTCGTCAGGAGTCTTGACTGGGCTGACGGCGTTTCAATATCGGCAGTTGCAGGCTCAAGTATATAACCAGTGGGTGATGACTGACACACCGCGCTCCAACGAGGGGAACGAGAGCGATCAAGATGACGCGTACGCCAATGCATACCTGGACGATGACGATGGGATCGAGAACGACAGTGAAGAGCTTGCCGAGATGTTCGCGAAGGTTCAGACGATGCAGCAAGCGGAAGGAATATTCATCCAAACTGTGCAAAATCCTCCTCCTTCCATGCAGGTCGCAGCTAATGCTACAAGTCGAGAGCCAGGCGGTTCAACATCGCTCAATTCTCGCTCATCGCAAAAATCGCGGTCTCCGTCATCGGCCAGCAAGGATGGAATCAAAACGATATCACGGCGGACTGGTGGAGCCAACAATGCCAGTGCAAATGTTGCCGCTTTGCTCGGTGTCAAGAAACCAGCGATCTACGAAAACAAACTGATTGAGAGTATTAAATCCACGGACACGCTGGAACGGATGAAGCAGCAAGCAGTGGCGGCAGCACCAGGTACATTCGATGTATATTTTGCAGCTCTTACGATACCACGTACTTACATTTGGTTCATGTTTATGCTTGTGCCAATCTGTGAAGCAACGATCGCCGTGAGTACTGAACTTTTGTGCTTGCTGTTCTCTGTTGCACTCTGATCAGAGCGTTCTTGGTGTGTTTTACAGAAGCGTATTCAAACGCTTTCTGAGCCAGCAAAGCCAACGATTGCCCGTAAATTTGCTACCGATGAGGATGAACGCCACTGTCGCTTCCAGCCAAAGAAAAAAGGTGGCGCCAAACCCGCAGCAGATGACGAATCTGAGTTCGATTCCAAGGCAAATGACTTCATTGGGAGGATGGAAGCAGCAGAAAAGAGCCGACAGAAGGTAAAAATCTGTGACTTGGCTCTTGCATATCTGTTGGTATTGACCATTGGAATCGCCTCAGAAATTAGAGATGACCCGAGGAGAGAACGACTACAACGCGAGACTTGTACGTACACACCGCTCTGATTGGTCCTGGTATATTCTCATGTTGGTCATTCCCTGACTATTAGGACAAGAAATGCTGTCCGAAATGCTTGGTGCCGCAATCTTACTCAGAATATCGTGATAAAAAGAAACGCTGCCAAAGTTGTGGCGTGGAGTTCCGGGTCTTGCAGGCTTGGGGTGACGTTGGATCAGACTTCATTGCCCGAATGACGGATGCATCTCGTGCGCAAACTGAAAAGAAAGAAAAGATTCTAAGTCAAGTGATACAGCAAGAAACCAGCAATCACACGGTCAAGAAAACGCCCAAACAGCAATTTTATGAGAAGCAAATGATCCAGAAAAACCAGCAAAAGAGCTTTCTGGACCGCAATTACCGCACTGGGATAAGCTCTAAAACCAAACAAGCCCAACTCGAAATCGAAATGCAGACTCAGCGAAACAAGATGGCGACAACATTTTAACATGACTTGCTTCTGACTTCAGTTGCAGAGAGCGCGCCGTTTAAAAATGGGCAATAAGACGGCAGGAAGTCAGTTGGCAGGTTGCAATGCGCTGCGCAATTTTAGTTCTCACATACCATACTAAAACGGAGTTCTCGCTATAATGCATTGGTTCTACGCAATAAAAATTTGTCGGTGTACGAATCTGAGGTCGTTGGTGGTGTAGTATGCTGGTGCATTTTTGATGGATGACGCGGGTCGCTCTGATAAATAAACGCGTAACTTAAGTCAATGATTCCAAACAAAAACGCATGCATGAAATGACTGACCGATACTAGCGCTTTCGACGAGTAGCACTCCTTTGGTAGTATTGGCACAGGAGGCAGCTTCCATGATGGCATCTTTCTTCGTTGATTTTTCTTTCCTGACGACTGAGTCTGCCTTCGGTTGTCTTCGGATTCGATAGAAGGTGTTGTGGGATCTAACTGCTCGATGTTGCACGGATTCGATTGCTGCTGCGAATAGTCCTCCAAAGGATATAGGTCATGATCTTGGTCCTGACTTTCAATCTGCATGCCCTTCTGTGTATCATTGACTTCAACACTGGTCACTTCCTCGAACGCTTCATCCACTTTAATAATATACACATCGTCTGCTTTGAGTGCATCTTGTTCCATGGAAGCTCTATAATCCAGCGTATGTTTACGTGAATCCTGTAAATAATTGCAATTAATTATGTCCGTCCACAGCATTATTCAACCCGAACAGTTCTGACTTACAATCAGAGCGCTTCCTCCTTGATAATAGCTTTCACACTTCGCAGGTGCAAACCCTTTTGCCACTCGATCCAGTTCCCGTTGCCTGTTTTTGAAAAGTTGTAATCCTTTTTCAACATTCTCTTGCTCTTGCCTAAAACAGAGGCGTTCAGCAAATCACGTATAAAACGAATTATTTTTCTCAAGCGTTTTTTCGTACCGTTGCTGCTCTTCGTGGAGCAGCTCCATTCGCCGAAGTCGTTCTGCTGTCTCCTGTCGAAGCTTTTTCTGCCTTTGCTTGAGTTGGAAATCACGATTTTCGTCTTCTTCTGACTGATGTGGCTGCTCTTGCTCCTCTTCTTGGGTTCTATGCTTATTTTCTTCGGATGCTCTCGCTAAGAGTCTAGGAATCCAAGAAGTCGTCAGCTTTAAATCTTGCAGTAGTTAACATTGAAAGCTCGCCAAACCTTTCGTATGTTGTCCGTCGAAACATCTTCAATTTCTTCGCATCTACAGAGCGTTTCTCCAATCCAGGAGGGCTTTCAACATTCTTCTCTTGCTGAGCTAGCTGCATCTGGCGTTTCGCTCGAATGCGCTCCTCCGCCCGCAAGCGACTCTCTTCCGCGAGCTTCTCTTGCTCCGCTATCCTCTCAGCTGCTTGTCGAGCTTTCTGCTCAAGTGAGTTTTGCTCTCGCTCAGCTTCAAGCTGCTCGTGCTGATTTGACCGTGCCACTCGTGCACGTGCGCGCTCTTGTGCTTGTCGCACGCGCTCTGCTTCTCGTAGTTTCCGCTGTTCCACATTCATCTGCAGCTCTGGCAGCTTTTCAACAGCTTTACCTGAGCCTGGTCTGGCAGCCTTTTTGCCTGAGCTTTGAGGCCTTCTTGATTTCTTCACTGGCTCTGGTGTGTCCTTCTTTGACCCTTCATCCGCGTCTGCTCGGCATCATAAGTGGTGACAACCGTGAGTGATATGGCAGCACTATGGGGCACAACAGCCCATATACACGAGCGCATGGAGACGCACACTGCGGCATCTTGATCACTGGCAGATTCAGCTGCGTGGCTGCGATGCACAGTCGTCTCGCTCGCTCCAGCAGCTCGCGGTCGCCATAGTCCTCGTCCTCTTCCATACGGAAACTTCAACCAAATGCGCAACGCACACGCGATGGCTCCAAAATAAGGTGGCACCACACCAAACGAGATCTAAAAGTAGTGTACTTGTTCTTCAAAGTGCGAAGGGGCGGGACTGCAATCGCACTTAGTCGGGATGCACCCGCTTCCTCGTGCTGTGACCGCGTGTTCTGAGGTCGCCGGAGAACGTCATCCGCCGCCCGAGGGAGAAGAAAGAAACGCGGGTGGACATGGCGCCGACCAAGAGCAAGCCCGCCGCCGCCAAGCCCAAGGACGACGCGGCCACGGCCGCGCTGGCCGAAACGCTGCGTCGCGAGCGCAAGAACCTCACGCTGCTGCGACACCCGTTCAAGGTGCTGTACCATTTCAGCATTGTGCTGGCGCGCTTCACGAAATGGCTGCTGCTGTATCTGGTGCGCCACAACGCCACGCGGTTCATCGCGCTGCCAATGCTGCTGGGCTGGCTGGCCGCGAGCAACATTGAAGGCGAGCACCACGCTCTCCTGGACGAGTTCAACACCACGGTCGAGTTCGTCGTCTGGTGGGTCGGCCTCGGCGTGCTGTCGTCGGTCGGCCTGGGCACAGGCATGCACTCGGGCATCCTGTTCCTGTTCCCGCACATCTTCTTCGTGGTCCAGGGCGCGCAGGAGTGCAAGTCGCTGAACTTCGACTCGCGCCGCCACATGTGGTTCCGCGCCTTCGAGGCCGGCTGCCAGGACATCCCGGCCGAGAGCACGGTCACGTTCTTCGCGATCTTCTGCAAGGTCTTCTGGCCCGCCATGCTCTGGGGCGCGGGCACTGCCGCCGGCGAGATCCCGCCCTATGCACTGAGCCGTGCTGCCAAGCTGGCCGGCCAGCGCAACGAAGAGTTCGAGGAGATCGCGGAGTCGTCGTCGCAGTACAACATCCTGAACAGCATGAAGGACTGGATGATCCGCTTCCTCGAGAAGCACGGCTTCTGGGGCGTGCTGCTCATGTCGGCCTGGCCCAACGTAGCGTTCGACCTGTGCGGCATTTGCTGCGGCCACTTCCTCATGCCCTTCTGGACGTTCTTCGGCGCGACGCTGATCGGCAAGGCGCTCATCAAGGTTAACCTCCAGTCCGCGTTCTTCATCACGATCTTCACGGATGCGCACATGAAGCAGGTGGAAGCGTTCATCGCCAAGATCTCGCCCGCAAGCTGGCGCCTCGATGCGCGCGTGAGCGAATTCCTGCTGGAATGCCGCGAGAAGTTCCACTCGGCGCGCGCGGACCACGCGTCCGGTGCCGAGGAGGCGTCTTCGAGCATCATTTCGCAGATGGGCTCGCTCGTGATGGTCGTGTTCATCGGCTACTTCGCGGTCTCGTGCATTGAGCAGTTCGCGCAGCAGCACGCTGCCGAGGAAGACGAGAAGACGCTCAAGAAGCAGAAATAAACGCAAGTGAATTGCACCATTGAGCTACGCGAAGAAAGTCAATCCGAAGGCTGTCCCCCGTAGCGGAGAAGTCCATAGACGATGACCCTCAAGAAAACCCAAGCGAGAACCGGTCGCCGGCATCACGAATGCATGAAGACAGTCGACCGGACTCGAGAGAAAAAGCATGTTTGTTGTCTTTCCCACTTCCCCACTCGTCTCTTTTCCATTTCATGATCCTGGTCTAGCAGCTAATAAACAACGCAATATAGAGAGCTTCTTTTTTCAGTCGTGTCTTCAGCCCATGGGCTCCCAAGAGCTCCAGTGACGAGAGACGCTTGCATAATAATTTTTGAGATACATTGGCTACAGAAGATGACAGCTCAGGCCTTGTTGTTGTGCTCTTCCCGCAACCGTTTGTCTTCTCGCTGGAGCTCTTCCAAGCGAAGCTTCTCGGACTGGGCGAGTGCCAGATCGCCATTCTGTTGACAGACACGCGACCTGATCAGCTATCATATCTTAATGGGCATGGGCATGCAAAGCGCATAGCACGTACCTTCAAGGCGATCAGGTCTTCTCGGTATCGGCAATCCGACGGCAGAGGATTCGCCACGGGCGTGTGCTCGAAAACCGGCTCGGATTCCACGTGCCAGTAGCTGATGTTGATGCAGCAGAGTGACGAGCATGAGTCAACGGAGCCAGCCAGCCCAGACGAAATGCAACACAACCACTCACATCTTGTTGTCGAATTGCAGATGCGACAGCCACGAGCCTTGGATCGTCGACAGCGCGTGCTTGGCCGATTTCTGCAAGGCCGGAGGTCACGATTAGCGGCGCGAAGTAATGCGTGTCCAGCATTGTGACTCACCTTGGCCGGGTAGATGTGGCCCTTGATATCTTCCGCCGACGACTTCATGAACAGCGAGTTGTTGGCTTCGAAGTTCACGTCGGCCACGAGATGGTTGGTCGCGTCCGTGAACTTGGCCACGCCCACGAGCTCCACCACGCGCTCGCCAAACAGGAGCCCGCTCATCTGTAGTTCATCAGCAACGGTATGAGCTCTATCCAGCCCAATGATCAGCGATAGAATAGCTGCTTTACCTTGATCTGAGGCGCGGTGTACGTGATCGTGTGGCCGTCCTGGAACACGATCTTGGTCGTACCAACCTGGTGGTTGGTGATGGAATTGCGGCTCGTGACCGACTCGAACTCGTAGACACCTGAGAGTTCGTAGAGCCCCTTGGGACCCGTGAGCGTGAACGCCGAGGCCACAGGATGGTGGCCGACGTGCTCCAGAAACACCTGCGAGCCGTCGGCGTACGTGGCCTCGTACGTCTCGCCCAGGATCGGATTGAACGGCTTGAGCTGGCCCACGCAGAAGTGGAAGCCGCCGACCACGAACGCGATCACGTGTTTCATGCGCTCGAGCGGGTCGCTGGACAGAGCCGCCTTCTTGAGCAGCGTCGGTGCGTAGTTCCATCCGTCCACCACGCGCTCCAGCAGCGTACGAGGCTCGAAAATGCGGATTGGCAGCGAGATGCGCACGGCCAGCTTACCCGTCAGCAGCTGCGCTCCGACCTGCATCATGACGTCCTTGAACACGCCCTGCTGCTTCTTGAGCGCGTCCTGGTCCAGGAACACGAGGCCGCCTTTCTTGTTGGCCTTGAACTGCCGCATCCAGAGCATGCGGTCCTGCAATTGCGTCTGCGTCCAGGACAGATCGTTTCCATGGTGGTGGTTGCTGTGGGTTGATAGACGACGGCCAGAGAGCCGCTCGGCATGCACCACGGCCTTCTTGTCGGCGTACGAGGCGCTGGGCACGAGGCTGCCGATGTGCAGGTTGACGCTCGCGAGCGAGAGCGCCGCCGAGGCGTCCGTAGCAGCGGCCATGGGCTGTGGAGAGAGGTTAAAGGACCGTTGCGGGTGGAGTTGGGAAATGGCACGGCATAGGGTCAGCCTGCCTGCTCAGGCTGCTGTTTCTTCTTCTTCCTCGGAGCCTGAACTGAATTAGTATTAACTAATGTTCAGGTGCTTGCTCTATTTCCAGGCCATGGGTTAAAGATAGGCCGCTCTGATACTTCCAGAGTCCATCCCATCGTGGCATTGAAGCTGGTTATGGTCCACCACACATGGCGCCAGAGAAGCCGATCTGTGGAAAATCACAGCGGACATGTGGGGTTCAAGATGGAAGTTGGCAATGGACACCTGGTGACGCGTTTAGCGGGGGAAGGGATATAAATTAGAAGGCACAACGCTCTCTAGACGATGAGATCGTCCAGGTTCAGACTCTCGGAGCTCATGCGGCGCAGGATCTGAACAGTATTCGCGCTGGTGGCTGGACTCGCGGAGGACGACGAAGACGATGACGAAGACGGTCTGGCGGATGAAGAGTCCGAGGACGACTCGGCCGGTGAGCCCATGACGGGCGTCGGCACTGGGCGAACCTCGAGATTGTGCTGCGGATGCACGCTCACAAGCTTGTCAAGAGCCTGGCGCATGACCCCGACAGCGACTTCCTTGCCTGGATCACTCGCTCCGCGCTACAAATGGTGGAAAAATAGAAAGACGGCGTGAACAAAAATCATTCCAGTGAATCACTTGGTCGCCACAAAATAAACGATTGTGAACCAGAAAAATCCATCTTCTTACCTGTTGGAGAATGCGGAGCACGTTCTCGTTGCTCTGGATCGAGATCAGAAGGGCCTCCGAGAACGACCCAATGTCGATGCCGTCCAGGTACACTTCCTCGGCCACCACGAAGTTGTTGAGATACACATCGTGAAGGATGAGCTCTTCGGACAGCTCACTGTACTGATACCGGAACGAATCAGCGGCCACAAAATGTTCGAAATTCCAGCGTGGCCAAACATCGGCCTGCTCGGCTGTCTTGACTTTGGACAGCTCCAATGTTAGACAGTCTTGCAATCGTTTGCGCATACTAATCACACAGACAGTCAACATTCAGACTAGTTCCTTCTATCAATGCCGGTATCACACTGTACCTGTTCGTCCAAATGAGCGTTGCAGAGTTGATGTCTTCAGCACATTGGAGTTTGGAGATGAACCTTTCTGGCGATGCGCGCAGTATCTGCGGAAGATCAAAGCAAACTAGTCAGCTCAAAGGGGTCACAATTTTTTGCACGGGCGAGAATGAACAACTTACACGAACAAAGCTTGGAGTCAGCACCTGTTTCATCACTTGGAACGTTGCCGAGTCATCACTTGGCTTCGCATCTAGGCATGCTCGCAGCGCTAGTGCAGCGTTTTTCACGGCATTGAAAAAGCGAGAAGGTTTGCGTTGAAGCATAACTGGGCCTTCGCTGCTGCTACTGTTGCCTTCTTCATCCGCTGATACCGGTGCCTCTGTAATTTCTTCAGCCGGGCAAAATGCGCTGGTTTCAATCAAATTCAACAAACCACCAGCCTCTACAACAACGCTACAGAGCTCTTCACTCTGGCACATGCTGGTCAGGCAACTAAGACATACTGCTGCAGCGTCTTCCGAGTAAAGCATGATCGTTTGTTTGGATGACAATTCCAGCAACAATGTGATCAAAGTTGGATTCTGCTTGATGGCTTGAATTCCATCTTGATGCTCAGCAAGTGTCGATAAAACGTCTGTGACGCGATACAATAGCACGCGTGCAGAGTTCGTTACGCCAACCTCATCCACCTTAAGTAGCTTCTGGTAAGTCGGATTGAGCATGCGATCGAGCGCCTCGCCAACTACACTCAGTCCTTTTTCTCCCAGGAATGAGCGACAGATGGCTGTATTCACACTTTTTTCCTGTGTCGCACTCAAAATCGCAATGAGTAACTCCATAGCTAAAATGCCTCGAATCTGGTCTGAATCGCCGAGCAAAGTCCTTCGTAACGGTGTCAGAAGTGATTCATAATATTCACTTTTGATCTCAACGTTGGCGCATTGAGCAGGTACTAATCGCACCAAAGCTTTCAGTATCAGAACTTGGATTTCCCAAGGCTCCCGTCCCGTTTTATGATTTGCTGGATCATTGATGCCGCCAAACACCGATTTGGTGCGTCCAAGATCCAATAACCGGAGAAACAAGGCATTAATCAGCGAAGTGTACATTTCAGTGGTCCAAACATTCAGAAATTGGCCGTCTCCCTCGACGTAAGAGTTGAGGAAGATATTACCCACAAAAACTTCATCGTCCGCGTTGTCGTATTTGCTCGGCATATCTGCATCATCATACTGGTTTCCAGTAGAAGAAGCTACAAATTTTCGCTTCAAATACTGAAACAATCTTGCTCGCTGCTGTCGCCCCCATGACACATCAGCTGCACGTTTTTCGTGCGCATTAAACACATCGGTAAAAGATTCGGATGAGCAAGAATTGAGTAGTTGGCCCATTCCACACCCTCCAAAGCCCAAGGCTTCACTAAGAAGGTCACTAAATTCGGATTTCGTGGTAGAAATGTTTGCGCCATTGGCAGGATTGGTCGACTGTGAAATTTCCGTAAAATTCTCCTTCAAAAACTCGGCAACTGGGAGGCACATGCCCATTCCTTTCGGGTCGCAACTTGCGAATAACATGTATACCAGTGCTAAAGACTTCCAGTTCGTGTCCATTGTTGACTTTCCAGACCCACGATGAGTAACAATTGCATTGTTCGTGCTACTATTCTCGTCCAAAGCAGACAACTGCTTCAAAATTAGCAAAAGGCGGGAAATAGTAATGTGGTCAAGAGTCTCGACAGCCAAAAGTCGACACATGAACACTCGCTTCGGACGAATAAGGAGCAAACTGAATTTCGATCGTCGAACGATGGCCAGTAGCACATTCACTCCAGCGCGGACAGTTGCATCACTTTCGTTGTTCACGTACACTTGGTCTTCTTCACCATCAACCAAGTCATCATCATCGCTGTCTTCGTCTTCAGTGTCACGGTCAGTGTTTTCGCAAGTTGCCAAATTACTCAGGAATATTGGATCTGAAAGCACACCGATAACGGAAGAAGCAACCAAGGTACTCTGACGGTTTAAGCTCTCCGACGGTGCGTTCCGTGTCGTTTCAATTGCCGTGCTTAACAGCAAAAAACACTCCCGAACAAACTCGAGTGGTTGCTCATTGTGGGCTTCAAGCAGCGCAAGCACGTGACGTGTAGGCAACTGACCATGAAAAAGCATAGCGTATCGTCGAATAAGTAGTCGAAGGCATCGTACGCATTGCAATCGCCACTGTTGGTTAATCTCTACAGCGAGATGATCGGATAAATGCCAGGCCAAAACAATAGGCTCAACAACTTCGTAAGAGTTTGCCAAATCAGCGAGCTTGGGAATTAAATATTCAATGAAATAGCCATTCACGATCAGTTCTCTCTGCATGGATTGGTAGTTCACATAGAACATTTCATGATCCCAGCGGGCAATACTGGCAGTCGTTTCTTCACTTCTTCGTCGGCTTTCTAGATTCTCAATCTCCAATTGTAGCGCTTCTCGCAACTCCATACGCATTTCGTCTCTCCATACGAGCTCCGGACGCTCGTGCGTGTCAACCACAGCGAGAATAATATTTCTCCAGCATTCACCTTGTGAGCGTGCATCACTGAGCCAGTTTTGAAAAGCTCCATTCCCCGCATTGCGACCAGTCGTTGCCAACGACATCACTCGATTGCGTTTATTGTCAGTGCTGGATTTGCTGTCAAAGTCGAATGAAAAGTGCGGCATTGATCGATTGTTCCGTGTAGACTTCAAAAGAGAGGAGGCAGTGTGTCGAGAGATCAAATCCTGACGGCTTTCGACTGGAATGAAGAGCTCAACTGGGAAAATACGATACATCGCTTTCTTTGATCGAGTGTTGCCAGCGCAAAACATTTCAACAAGGTCAATGCATTTATCAACACGCCCCTGTGTCGAATTGGTAGGCGATTCTTCCTTTTCGCTGCTGCTGTCCTCACCTTTTTCGGCATTATTCTGGTAGAAATGGGATACATGTTAATTAGTGTCTTCGGCATGACGCCTATCCTGCACATGATACAATTTCTTACCGTTTTGTCAACTGCCACTGAAAGTGCATACAACAATGCGCCGTATTCTCGAGCGGATTCTTGGAGGTCATGCACTTGCTCCAGGTCAATCAGTAAGAAGAGCTCTTTAACCAAATCAATAGCGTAGTCTTGAATTACGGGATCAGCATGATGGCACAAATCCAAAAGCGAGATGCGCGCATTTAGCAACGCTCCGACTGCCTGCATACACGTGAAGACGTCGGACGTATTTCTTCGGGTCACAAGAGTCAGATGAAAGAGCATCAGGACGCTACGAAGAATGGCCTCGTTTGCAGGTGACTGATTCTCGCCAGCACTGTATTGCACCATGAGCGATCGCAGCACCTCAAAACCACCGCAATCGCCGAAGTTTCGTCGGTTTGCTGACTCCCATTTATCACTCTTCTCAGCAGATTCAGCGCCTGGGCACGCAATAATCATTTGCAAGATGGTCTCTAGCACCAGCAAGGCCACCTTTGGTGATAGCAGCTACAAATCACCATAGAACCAAGTCAGTACGAATGACACAATAATTAATGCAGAGCGCCTCCATACCAAGCAGTTCAAAAAGGGCTTGATGGAGCACTTGGCACACAGTCGATGCAGTTCTCTCCACGTGATCACGCGCTTGAAGCTGATCAAAAGCAACTCAATCTAAAATAACAAGATCTCTCAGTAAATAGACACTTTCGTTGCCAACAAAGAGCAGGAAAGCATACCAGATCTTCATTGGAACCTCGCTCAGTCCGCTCGGTCTGTTCTTGCAGTGCAGCATGGACGACATCGAACAGCTTGCGTTCTTTGACATCCAATACCACAGCGCCATTCGCTTCCTCCAGACTCTCTCGTTGCTGCATCAAAGATCCAACGAGCAAGAATATAAGACTCATACCAAGACAAACACCCAAGCAAAGCGCATACAATCGGTTCTCAATGGATTCGACTCCCTACCTCGAGCGGGAATATGGCGCAAAACGTCTGCAGCGTTTGGCGCATGGCGTCTTTCTCGGCCTTGCCGTGCGCGCCAGGCTTGATGTTCACCACATCGCGGATGGCGACCTTCTGCTCCGTGGATCCGGCCTGTCCCATGGCTCACGCGAGCCTTACTCTCGCTGCTCTTGCCCTCTCTGCGTCGTGCGCAGGAGCCGATCGATCGGAGGCGCTAGGCGCTTTGAGCTCCTGCAACCTGAGCTGCAAAATGTGAAACCCCGGGTGCGCATGGTCCCACACATGAGCAGCTACGATCGGATCATTTTAGGCGGGATATCAATAAACACAGGTTTGTATCATATGCAATCCCACAAACGTGTGGTGTTGTGGGGTCGCAAAGAATTCGTTTCCAGAGGTAAAAGAACCGGTTTGGTAAATTTCACCTGAGTTTTTGAAAGACGTGCGGATAAAAACCGAGTGGGTGGACGCGCGAATAACAACAAAAATCCTGGTGATTGAGCCACTTGAACAGGGTTCCATCCTGAAGCTCATGGCAAGCAATTCATTCATGTTCGAATTATCAGCTCAAGCTGTTCTGAATCCTCATGCGAATGGCTGCGACAAGGCGTGCCTTTAAGTCGCGGTGCTGTCCATATCGCCTCTTTGCTAAATGGCTACAGAAACGGATTACAAGCGACTTGTCGTTGGAATTGCCATGTTTGAGGCCTTGATATGATAACATTTAGTGCATGTGATCACACCAGCATCCCGCCGCTCGTCGTCTTGTCTATGAAATCCTTGATGTACTCTACGCGCGTGTCTTCGTCCATGACGAGGTACATCTCTGCTTCGCCAGGTATATGCGCCAGCTGCTTGATGAAGCGCAATCGAGAGCTGACGTCCATCAAGCTCTTGTGATTCTTGAGTAGGTGCATGATGGCTTCTTGACCCACTGTGAGCGGTTTGGCGCGCTTGGACCCTGCTGCTTGGCCTAGATTGAGGAGTAGATGCTGCTCAGCAGCGGCTTCTTCGCTGTTGTTCATCTCTTCGACTTTGCGTTTATGGGATTGAGTGGGATTTGTAGCGACATGGAGCGGCATCAGATCGTGTGGCTCGAGCGCGGACATTGGAACTGCTGCTTGATGCGGATCAATGGTGGTTGGCAACGGTATTGGCATTTGCATTTGCATTTGCATGGGTACCGGCTCTTGCACAGGCACTTGCAGCTGCTGGACGACGGCGCGTGCTTCGCTGATACCACCACCACTCTTAGCTTGTGCAGATCCTGGACATGGCAATCCATACCGTCTGCAATAACGGTAATACCAGCCTGATGACGCCTTGAAGCCTTCCATGCCTTCATAGCTCGGTGCCAACAGCCGAGCCTTCTCACGAATGCGCACTGGCGGTACCTCGATTGCCTGCTGCTGCTGGATCAGAATCCACTCGTACAGCGCCTTGTCGAACTGCACATTCTTGACGGCTTGTCCTCGCTGACGCACATCGCGCGAGCCCTGCACGCCCTGCTGGTACCGCGCCTCGATCTTTTCGGCGTTGGCTGCCACGCGCCACTTGCGGATGGTGGACTCGTTCACGTTGTACATGGCCGCGAGGCTCACGTGGCGCAACTGCGGGTTCTTGCGCGTGAGCTCGATGATCTCCATGCGCTCCTTGTCGGTCAACCGGCGGCCATGGCCCTGTCTGCCCATAAGGCAAGCTCCGCTCTCTCTTGAGACCGGAAATGTGCGCGCGCGCGCTAAAAACCGCCCTTCAGAAACACGAATGGCGGCTTTAAGGGGGGCGGGTCAGGCTCCTTGCGCGTCGAGCACCCACGTGAAGTTGCATTCTCACACGAATATTCGTTACCACAGGTACTAATCGTGTACAAAATTTATCTATTGTATTTGTAACAGATATCATATTGTAGAGTTCTATTCATTATTGAAGTATGTTGCACGTGGGGGTGGGAGGAGGGGGCGGGGTTGCCCATTTCGGCTCAACAACAAAACCGCGGCAGGCAGGAGGAAGCCATGAACCGCCAGACGCTGGCCGAGGCCACGAGCCTTCACGATGGACCCGTGCCCATCTACCTCATGGAGGAGATCGCAGGTGAGTTCCCTCTCCATCTGCCGCCTTGGCGACTCTCCAGCGCTGCGGATTCATTGAGCCGCACTGGTTTAATCTGACACGTGAATGTCACGTGATAGCCGGAGTGCGTGCGGGACACCGAGACGCAGAGAAGATCGCGGACTTCCTGCTAGGAAGACTGAACAAGAGCAACCTGAATGTGAAGCTCAAGGCGCTGCAGATCATCACGGTGAGTTGGGAAGACCTGGCTGTGGCACCAGGCTGCTGCGCGTCACATGCTCATGTTGAAATCGTTGTGTTGTGGTCAGTATTGCGCACGTGAAGGCAGTCCGGCGTTCATTGCTGCTATCCGAGATGATGAGCAGGAGATTGCAACCTACTTGCGTACGTGAATGTACGCGACTCAAAGTGGCGGTGCCATCATGGCTAACTTTGTCTCTGATGGATGTGGTAATGCAGAATGCACCGGTCCGCCGGATCCGGTGTACGGAGATGAAAAGTACCGCCGTATTCGCGTCGCCTCGCAGGTTTGTGCGGAGCTGCATTGCTGTTGTATCGCCTTGTTTGCATGCTGAACTTTCAATTTGCCAGGAAGCGTTGGTGTGCCTAAACGATGGATCACTGTCGCGCTCGAATGTGGAGCCAAAGCAGCAACCGGCTGGTGGTCCGGGTGGTGGTTGGCAGCAGCCTCCGCAAGCCAATGGACCTGCGGGCCCTTCGTATGGTCAACCTCAGGCACCTTCGTACGGCGGCAACGCTCCGGCGTACGATAACCGCCAGCAATATGGACAGAACGATGCGCAATCGTCGTCAGGCCCGTGGGGAAACACCAACACGAGCAACGTAGGCGGCTCGCGTCCAGCACCGTACCGCGATAGCTCTTCGGCTGGGCCGTCGTACGGTGGTCAGCAGCCACCTGGTGGATACAATGGCCCTTCATACGGGGGCAACAGTTCGTATGGGCAATCGGCAGGTGACCATGGTGGATATGGTCATCAGCAAGCTGGTGGCCCTCCTGGTGGAGGCTACGGAAACACTCAAAGCCAGAGCTACAATCACAACGAGCCACAAGCGTCGGGCTTCAACTCATGGAGCAATAACGCCCCCGTAGCGCCTCCAGCTGCCCCAGCAGCTGCTCCTGCTGCTTCTGGTATTTGGAGCAGTTCAGGATATCAGAAGAAGGATCCGACTCAAGATCCGTCGTTCAATGCGCCGCGATACTCTCGTGATAACCGTCCTACCGTTCTGGTTGGTCACAAGCTCAACTTTTCCAAGCCTGTCGGTGGATACAACGGTAACAGTGGCGGCTTCAACGGTAACAGTGGTGGTTTCAACCCACCTAACGTTGGCGGCTACGGCAACTCAAGCAACAGTGGAGGTTTCAATGGTAGTAGTGGTGGGTTTAACCCGTCTAACGCCAGCGGCTTCGGTAACACGGGCAGCAGTGGATTTAGCTCGAGCAGCGGCGGTGGTGGCTTTAGCAGCCAACAACAGCGTGGTGTGCCCAGCTATGTTGAAAATATGAACAGGATGCTCAGCAACCGTGGTCCAGTCGGTCCCTCTGGGAATACGCAGCAATATTCTGATCTCTCCCAGTCCAAGCTGGGCAAAACCGTCGTTGGATTGAAGAAAATCGGCATTGAGGCAAAGGATCGCTGGGATCGCCGTAACATGGACAAGTCAATGGGGTCTTCCCTCGCTGATCACGACGAGCTCCGTGCTGGACCGCAAGTTGTTGAGCGTGGCTACCAATATCAGCCGCAACAAGGAACTGGTGGCAGTGATACCAACTTGTACGTATTTTGTTCTGCTTCGTCTGTTTGTTGCCTTCGACTAATTATCATCACTTATTTCTTGTGCAGGGATTACGAGCGTGGTATGATTGACAACTTGTGTGCGTCCGTTGGACTTGCGCGTGCTCCACCGCCGGATGCTCTTGCTCGTTTTGTTGATTTGGCGCAAACATTGAACTCTGAGACAATTGGTGATATTCTCTTGGACAAGCTAGAAGACCCAGCCTGGCAGGTTAGTTTGCTCGGCATCGTTTTTATTTCTGTGTCGTAGAATTCTTGTTAAATGTTTTTTATGGTATAGGTTCGTCTTAAGGCACTTCATGTTGTGCTTGCCTTACTAGAATCTCCAAATGCCGATCCATATTTTGCATGGTTTGAAGAAAATGTGGATGTCCTGGAAGCGGTAAGCTAGCTATGTCGATGTTTTAACTACCCTCATGGAGAAACTAATATGTATCTGTTCTCTCGTAGTTGCGCACAGATGCAAAGCCGAGTGTTTCCTCTAAGGCTCTTCAAGTTTTGCGTGTTATGGGCTTTGCCGATGAAACTGCAGCTCCGAAGCCGCAAGTGGTTAAGCGACCTACTGCTTCCCGATCCGTATCGGCCGATTATCAGGGCCCGCCGCCGGCACAAGCGCGAGGAGCAAATGAAATCGATTTTCTGGGTATGGAATCACTCAGCATTAATCCGCAGCCAGTTGCCGCTCCCCAGCCTGTTGCTCCTATCTTGGATATTTACGGATCCCCAGCACCAGCACCGCAAGTCCCTGCGCCGGCTCAACAGAAGGAAGTTTCGGTATGTGTTACTGATTTTCGCTGTTGCAGAAATTAACATTAACTATTCTGTTTTTTTTTGTAAAACTAGCTTCTCGATGGTTTTGACCCAATTGACAACGGGTCGTATGCGCCTCAGCAGCAGCAATACGGTGCTCAGCAGCAATACTACCAGCCCCAACAAGCGCAATCGCTTGTGCAGCAGCAACAATATCCCCCGCAGCAACAGCAGCAATTTGCTCCACAGCAGCAGCATGCTCCGCCGCAGCAGCCTAATCTCTTTGAAAATTTGCAAACTGCTGGTGCCCCGCCGATGGACGACCGATCAAAAACTCTGAGCCATCTCGGAAAGGATCTGTTCACAATCGCCAATTCGCCTCGCAGCTCCACAAGCGAGAGCCAACCGAAGAGCGAGCAGTCCGCATTCAACTTCATGTGAGCATGATATTTTTATAATCGTGCCTGTCTTGCGAAGTAGCAGTATGAAAGCCAGGAGAGCACGGATGACGAGCACTTTCGCCCGTATTCAATCAAGCCCCGCTCTTTAGTGACGGTATGAATTATGATTGCTGTTTACTCCTAGAGGTTTGTATAAAATGAAACTACCGACGTCGTGTACGCGCAAATCATGAGCTCTCTTCCCACCGTCTCGTTTTGTAAATGCTTCACTGCTGGGGCATACAATTAGTGCGATTCACCATTGAATTAAAATCAAAGCGAAGCAAGAATCGCTGCCATTTTTTTTTTGAGTAATGCATTTCAAGCAGTTAGCTGTTCATAGGCTAGTCATCTTCTGACAGCATGGAATAGACCTTCTCAGCGATTTCCTTCACTGATTCTCGCGTTGGAATGTCGTGGGCAAATTGCATCGCTGCATTATCGCGCTCGATTCTCTCATCCAGAATTCTGGAGAAATACCAGTCCTTGTAGGTCGTGACGATGCTGTATACTGTCGACAATCCTTTGACATCCGAGAGTACTTCGCTTCCAACGTAGGCTTGAGCGAGACCCTGCTCCATATCATTTTTCTTCGCCTCGACAATGCATACACGTTTGTAGCCTCGTTTGATCACAAACTCAAACTTCCAGTCTCCATGAACTCGTTTCCCGACAACGTTCTCTTCGGCGAGAATCTGGACTTCTCCATCAAAAAGCGCACATACACAGGCAAGCACAGGAGCAATGAAGTGCAGTCGTTTCGCTTCTGTTCCAGTCCCAACTTCTCCAAAAGCTTTTGTCACGACCAGGAGGTATGCATACAGCAAATCAATTTTGTCATCTCCGATGGGCTTCGCTGGTTGTTCGTACATGGCCGCAGGCATTATTCTGTCAACGTCCTTGAATGCCACGTAAGAGTAGCCCGTGGACGATTCGCCAGCCTTAAGCTTGGCTTTTTTGTTCCTATCGAGTACTTCGTTCAGTTCTTCCCATCTTCTTTTGCGAGTCGGATGGGGTTGCTTGTTGTCGGGTGCAATTTGTTGCTGTCCCGGAACAGCCACCAACACGTGGATTTCATCTTCCCCAGCACAATCCTCGTCCGGAAAACGTGAACGCAGTGTTGCCAATTCGAAATCTCGGATCCATTTTGTTCTCGTCCTTCTTCATGATATCATTGATTCCTTTGGGAACCTCGCCGTTTTCCAGCATCTTCGCATCGGCGTCGTCCGTCTTGAGCCATTTGTCACCCTTCTTCGCGAGGTAGAGCGTCAGTTGATCCGCAGGAAACTGAAACTTTTCTTCTCCTTGATCATGTCCTTCAGATGCAACACTTTCTTGTGAGCATCGATGTCCACACCAAAGATGCTTCCGTCCCCGACAACCACACACACCAACGCCTTCATCGCTTGCTCCGATGCACTTCAAAAGTGGGAGAACAGAGCCATAACGAATGCCCAGAATTTCGCAAAATGTTTTTTGGGTGCCGGACAACTGTAGGGTGACTTACAAAAATGAAGACAACACAAGTCACATATCTAAACCTCAGACATGTTCATGTTCACAAATAATATTTGTAAAGCACACGATATTTTGCGGGAAATTCGAATATGTACCGTTCGAATGTCAGTAGAACCTGTTTTTATGCATCCCATTTATATGCGCCATAGACGCCTGGGTCCGAACTACTGTATTGCAAACTGCTGGCCTAGCGTCACACCGGAATCTTGCCTACACTCGAACCTGCACTTCTGAATGCTGCTTGATATGAGAAGGAGGTGCAGCAGCTCGATGAATTCCTATACAAGTTGGGTCAATTTGCTACTACAGTCGTGGTTTGTTGGTGGATATGATGAGTGCCTGTGAGTTTGTCGACCTGGACGACAGCGAAGTCGTTGGGTATGAGGTTTGTATGGAGTAGATATCCGAGAAAGTTGCGCTCACCCTTAATAACGATCTCATCACGAGCACGGACGCGATAGGAGAGGAGTACGAAGAAGATGAAAGTGAGTGCCTAAACCCACCAGCACGGAGAATGATAACGGTGCAGTCTCTAGTTGCTTCCCTGCTGGACCTAGAAGACTACTGGCGATCCATTCCAACTCTCTCGGAGTGAAGCTAACGGTCATGGACGACTTCATTGTGCGAGGTCAGCTGTACGTTTACCACTCGGCATTTTGTATGTCTCGAAAATATACTGCGTTCTGTATACTAGAAGTAGGCCAATAGTTCGTCAACATATGGCGGGTATGCGTACACACCAGTTTGCATAGCAGAAAGTGGTGTCCACCAAAGCCATGCACATATCCAGGTTTTTCTGTACTCATATATTGTCGTCCTATCAAATCATCGATCTCATGCACGCGACTCATCTTTGGTACGGGCTCGCTTGCTGGCATTTGCCGTTCCAGATCCATTCCCAATCCGCTTCAGCTGGCGTGCACACGACACGAAACGATTCGCATCCCACTTTTCTTGTGGGAGATTATTCCACGGCCCATTGAGAATAATCATGACCTTTGTATCACGGTGATAATCCAGACCTGTGATCAGTTTCGGAGTAATGAGGAAATATTGCGGTAGTTTGCTGCCACAAGACGACTTGGTAATGCGCTGGAAAACCTTGCGTTCGTTGTAGACGTCCATGCCTTGATTGATTTCATCCACGACTCGAAATGGGCACTGCGTCAAACTCTGGAGGGCCATTAAATACATGATTGTACCGACCGATTTTTCCTAAATAGATAAAGTGCCACAGTAAGTATAGATCATAAGCAATCGCAAGATAAAATTTACGTACGCCTCCCGATTGCTCTTCGGCAGTCATGGTCGAGAGCTTCGTGCCCTTCCGGAACTGAGCACGGCGCTGAATTCCCCACTTCGCAATATCCTATTATGTATAGTACAAATGAACGTGGGTGAGTACCAAGTATCTACCAAGATCAAGACTAAAGTAATAGAAACCGCTTACCGAGTCCTCATCGTCAAGAACAATTTCACCAACGCATCCAATGTCCTTGAAGAAGTCTTTGAAGGATGAATCAATTTGGATGATCACTTCTTTCAATCGGGCATGCCACGCTCCCTGTGATGTGCGAAACAAGAGTTCGGCATTGCAATACCACAGTTGAAGACGCCCAGACCACCGTACCTTAATGTCGTTGATAGCGTTTTCTCCACTGTTGACAAAAGTCTCAAGCTTTTTCAATTCAGCCTCATCTTCTTCAATTTCCTCGCATGCTTGTCGGTAGACCTCTCGAATGCTGCGATCTCCTCGGAAGCAATCCAGCGATGCCTTGTTGTTTTCAATACGCCCTCTCAAATCGTCAAGGTCATCAGAAAGTCGAGCAAAAGCTTCCTCGTGCTCATCCCACGGGGCTTCATCTTCGGCAAGGCGCTTGAGCTGCATCGCTTGCTTGGCTGTTTTCATGAGTCGCTCCTTCGCTTGCTTATACGCTTCTTGCAGCTCCCGAATCTGCGCTTCTGCTCTTTTGAGATGCTTTGCCGTGAATTCAACGCGAACTTGCTGTGCCCCGACTCGGATCGCTAACGCGACATCGCGAGCACTCGTTGTCAGAAGGTCCTTCGTGAGCTTCAAGCATTCATTCATTTGGCGAGCTTGTCTGCAATGAAAGACAATACGTAAGCACCATATTACCTACACAGCAATGCATAGTTTTCCTCCCGTACTTGGATGCTTGACCCTTCAGTTTGCGAATCATGGCCTCTTCCTTTTCAGATAGATCCTACATAACACAATTCATCAATACACATTGATGTCCAACAAAAGAAAATTCACTTTCTCACTCACCCGTGCCAACTCGCTACGAAGACTGAAAATTTTGTTGTCAGCCTCAGTGATTTTCTCATCCATGCGCATCATTAGCTTAAGCTGGGATCGAATTTCAGTAATTCGGTGCGAAGATCCGTTTCTAGCTTCGACAAACACACGTTCTTGCGCCTTCAATTCTTGAATCTACAGCGAAAAAAACTCACCGTTAGTAGGGAATAATGTGCAGACATGAGTCTTGCGTGCAATTCATACCTCATTTTGGATGCTGGAAAGTCTGGTTGTGCATTTCTGAAGCACAGATTTCATCTGGTCTTTTTCATCATCATTTGAAGACGAAGCAGCCAACAAGCGAGGATTTTGGAGATCGTTCGTTCTTGTTGTCACGTTTCGTGCGCCATACTTCGAAACCGAGGTGACATATTTTTTGTATGGGGTCACGAGTGCTGCCTTGCGTTCTTGAGATGAAATTGACGCAAAGACATTGTCCCCGCGGTTGATCATATCTTCTGTCTGCTGGGTACCAATCAGCACGGTGTGTAGACCACCATGGGCGCGTAGCACTTCGTGGATAATATCGGGAGCAGTCACAAGCTACACATCATACCGCAAATTTATCGCAAAGTGTTACGGTTATATCGGCATCAAAACCATACCACAATTTGACGAGCATTTTTGCGCTTACCTCATCAAGATATCCTGTAACTCCCAGCTGGCGACGATACGCTTTCATATCCTCTTCCGAATGTGGTCTGTTAATGGGATTGCATTTTCCATCCTGAACGATAAGTACAGATGCTTTGATGCGTTGACCAGACGAATCGTTTTTCAGTCCGTCAATGATGGTGTTGTAATCCTCATAGCACTCGGTCACAAGCGCAGCCATGAGCCACTTTGGTAACGTGTCTTCTACATATTTTGCATGAAGTGCTTCGTTAACCTGCATCTGTGTAATTTGAAAAGCGCCGTTGTGTCAATGAGATCGACGCACCAATTCTAGAATTTTTCACTAAAACACCAACCTCCATGACGACAGGACCCCACACTTTGCGCTTTAGCTTGTGCTGATTCTGCTTAACCCAATCGGCAGCGCGAATGGAGTCAGCGTCGACTCTCTGAAGAGCCAATCGGCGTTGAACATCTTCGTCCTCAAGCTTGGCAAGTTTGTATTTGACTTTTCGAATGTCCTCTTCAACCGCAAAAAGCTACAAAGTGACGTCATTAATCACAAAGGGCCCAAAATATTAATTTTGTGACGATCAAATGCCTTACCTCTCGACCACGTTCTTCTCGCTTGCTGCTAACTTCGGCATGCTATGAAATCCACAAAATTAGCTTCGTCAACTTACAATTGTCAGGCATCAATTCGCACCTCCAGTTCTTTAGCTCGCTGATGCGATTCCAATTCAACTTTTTGGCGCTTTAATGCTGCTTCTTCGGGCATTCCTAATCTTTCCGCTTTCCACTGTGAGAACACGTCAGCTTATGATTAATGGTTTTGCCACACATCAAAAAGTTCAAAATTATCTCCGTACATTAGCCACATCGGCTTCAAGGCGCTCGAGCTTTCTCCGGGATTGATTGTGCTGGTTTCTAAGTTCTTTGACTTCTGACACCGTTTTGCTTTGAGCAACTTCCAACGCTTCAACCTGCAAATAAGTACACCCTCAATACCTTATCATGCGCAACAGATTACCCATCATATGCGTACATGTTGCTTTTCGCGCTTGAGCTTTTCTTCAATTTGGCGCTTTTGAGAATTCATTTCACTTTTCCTGTGATGCGCAGCAAAATCAAGGTTGACTTGACTGTATCATTGGCGATTGGTCCCCACATAGGCAATGACGTACTCTGCTTTCACTTTTTCAAGTTTTAAAGATTCCTTTTCGAGCTGCTCTTGCAACGGTGCAATGTTTCGTTGTTTGGCAGTCTGGAAAATTGATCGTTAGCATCAATAAAATGCAACCACAACATTTAATAGGAGCGTCAAAATTCTCACCTCCATGGCTTCTTGCGCTGCTTTCTTCTCTTCTTTGCGCTCTTCAACAATGCGCTTCATGTCCTCAAACTCAAGCCAAAGGCATTTTTTCTCCATCAACTCGGTCTGCCCGCCAGTGAATCGCATAATTAGTTCATGAGCACAGTCGTTAGCACCGAGTATTGCAAACTCCGAACCTCTTGGATACGGGATTCATGGTCCATGATGCGCTCCACTTCTTTTTCTCGTTGGCGATTCTCATTCTTCTTCATCTCCAGCGCTGCTTGAGCGCGTTCAAGTTCCTATGCAATAACAGTGGTAAGCCAAGGGCTCATAAATGAGAGTTACGTAGATCAAAAGCAAACCTACGCGCTCTTTGCCGGTCATATCACGCTGCAGCTCAATGATTTCGTCATGTGTCGCAGCCAATTCTCCATTCAAAATCGCACTCTCGGTGGCTTTGAGCAGCTACACAACACACAACATTAACGAGTCAGTCCTGAAGCCATTTGCCCTATCAAGAACAGATACCAACCTGAACCGGATTCATGCGCGAGAACTCGCCGACTTTGTCCTGCGGCAGAAACTGGCACAGATTGTCGATCTGGATCTTGGCCGACTCCATGACGGACATGATGTGCTTGAGCGTGGCATCGCGGCCGTTCAGCATCCACGTGCTGCGGTTATCTCGGAAGATATTGCGTCGAATGACCTTGTTGCCGCGCTCAAAGTAGAGCTCAATCTGGTACAAGCATCATTGCGCCATGAGACTCTATACGTTCTCCATTGCACATCGCCAAGTGCATTGCTTACCTCTGTGAAGCCCGACGTCTGTTCATGACGCACGAACTGACCCACTTTATCAGCACGACCAAGCAGCTACCCACACCAAATGCACATCAGCCACACCACACTACATATGCGCCATCCATGGCTGCCAGCTAGGTGCAGTACTCACTCACCTTGGTGCTGCCAGCAAGGCCAACGCACAGAGCGCACACGATGGAGCTCTTGCCCGTGCCGTTGGGGCCCAGAATCAGATTCAGCCGCGGGCCCGGGTGGAACTCTGCGTCCGTGTACGTGAGGAAGTTGTGCAGCTGCACGCGGAAGATGGAGCCGTCCAGGAACTCCTCGCACGAAGTCGCCGCCATCGCCAGTTAGCGCAATGAATGAAATTTCGCGGGTCACCTGAATTGAGGTGCTAAACCTTACATTAGGACCACTTTCGCTTTTTTTATGAGCTTGCTGCACCGTATTTAATGTGAAGAACATCATTTAGAGCCGTACCATGTTGCACTGGCATTGATTGAGCGATTTGAATGGCGAGCGCCGGCAGGAAGGCGATGCGTCTGCCGCAATGGAGGAGCGAGCGTGAGCTCAAGCGGCTCGCGCACTCGGGCCGCAAGGAGATGTATCGCCGCATCACGCAGCGGCAGATGGAGCTCATGAGCGTGCCCATGCGCAGCAGCAACACGCTGATCACAGGCCGCAGCGAGGACAAGCAGCTGCCGTTCACGGGCTTCGAGCTCATGTTCCTCGGCACCAGCGCCGGCTCGCCGTCTGTACGCCGAAACCCGATGGGCGTGTGTCTGCGCCTGGCGCAGGCCAATTGGATGTTCGATTGCGCCGAAGGGAGCCTGCGCCAGCTCATGAAGAGCACGATCCGAGTGCCGCTGACCAACAAGTTCTTCATCACGCACTTGCATGGCGACCACCTCTACGGCCTGCCGGGCATCCTGTGCACGCTGGACAACCACAACGCGGCGTTCCTGGATACGCGAACACGCCGCCATGTGCCTCGACCGATCGACGTGTACGGCCCATTGGGCTTGTTCTCGTACCTGAACTCGGCGTTTGCCACCAGCACGACGCGCATTGCGAATCTGAGCATCACCGTGCACGAACTGGTCTCGGATGAGACGCTCAAGAAGGCGTCAGCTCATGAGAAGTTCATGCGCAAGGCGCCAGTGCATCCGGTGCGTTAGTATGTGGCTCTGGTTGATTGGCAGCATCGCAAGCTCATTTGATACGCGTTGCTGTAGAGTCTTCGCCGACAGTACATCCACGCTGAATCGGATGGCAACGGGCTCGTCTGGAACGTGCATGGAGACGCGAACGTCAACGTTCGTGCCGCTACGTTGAAGCACACAGTCACAAGCTTCGGGTGCGCATAGTCTCATGTTGATTCTGCTGGTAGAACTATCGCCTTACGCTTTCTCCCGCCTGTAGCTACGTGGTGGAAGAGCATACCATTCCTGGCCGATTGAAATCGGACGAAGTTCTTGCGCGTGGACTCCCTCCAGGACCGCTCTATCGCAAGCTCAAGAACGGAGAAAGCGTGCCTCTTCCGAATGGAGAGATTCTTCATGCGCATGAGGTCGGTCTTTCGCATTCTGCAATATTTAGTCTATATATTGAGTTGTATTTTGTGAATGCAGGTCACAGGACCTCCTGCTCGAGGACGCAAGGTTGCGATTCTGGGCGACACTGCCGACTCCTCACGAATGTTCGACATTGCCCAGGGCTGCGATGTAAGTCTATCCAGATGCAGATGCGAGTGTCATGCTCACCTTAATTTACATCGATAGGTGCTGGTCCACGAAGCCACGTTGAGTCATGAGATGGTTGCACAGGTAAGGAGTCTATCGTACTAGCACACTTCACTGAAACTTACATTCTTGAAATCCATGAGCAGGCTGTGCATCGTGGCCACTCGACAGCTGCAATGGCTGGATATGCGGCCAAGCAGATGAACGCGACGATGCTGGCACTCACTCATTTCAGCCATCGCTTCCGCCACTGGACGCAGGAGTATGAACTGAAAACGACTGCTCACTTGGCTCGGGAAGCTCAGGCTTCTTTCGGACGTCGAGCTGTGATCCCAGCATCGGATTTTCTTCGCATTCCGATCCCACGACAGCCCCACGAGTGAATTTCAGTCTCACGAAAACTCAATTAATTAAATAGACGCAGTTAGCTGAAATTGGCATTTTCATCATCTTAATATTGAGACTGCAAAGGTGGAAATTCTATTGTCCTCGTCTCTAATCCACTGGAGATTCTACTCCACAGTGGGAAACGGATTCGCATTTGCCAGTGCAGCGTCCAGGATTCTAAGCTGGCCCTGGAAATAGCGGCCAAACAACGCGGCACGCTTGGCGTCCGTTTTCTGCTGAGATGTCTGCACGAGATGAGTTTGCACAAGGCGACAAGCTTCGTGGAACTGCTTCATAGCGCTTTCCTTGAGCTCTTGGTCCCATGGATAGACCTGTTTGCTGCCAACGACAGTCGTGCTCTGTCGGAGAGCGGCACTTAAGCCGGCCTTGTTCATGTTCATGATCTGGAGAACTCGCGTGACAGCAGGAGAATCGATAGATCCCGTGACGTCGACGTCTGCAAATACTGGCGAGTCGTCCATGGATCCGGTCTCCTTCGCGATCAGCATACGGCGGATCTTCAGCAGTGGATCACTTCCAGCAGCCGAGTCCATGGCCAACGGCACTTGCACGCAGTCGAATGTGTTTTCTTCAGCCACGAAGCCAGAGTAGAGCAGGAACTCCGCGTTGGACCGCTGGCCGTAAAACATTTTGACCTGCTCGTTCGGCTGGAAGCCGCGCATCGCGTGGCAGGCGACTGCACGCGTTTGCGGGTCCGAGTAGGTCGTGATCTTCTTCGTGCCCTGCTCGTGGTTGCACAGGTCCCATCCTGGGATGAGCGCCAGCGCGGGCTTGGCATTCTGCTCCACGACGACCTCGTTCTGCCGTGTGAGCACGACGCCCAGCGCCCAGAAGTAGTTGCCGACTGTAAACTTGGTGCTGGAGATCGGCGGCTCTTTCCAGCGCGAAAGCTGGCGCTCCAGGTAGCAAAACTGCTTGATCGAGTTGTACACGAGCCGCACAGCCGAGCCGAAAAGCGCGCTGTTCTCGATCGCTGAGAAGTCCGCCGGCTCGTAGAACAGCGGGATGTCAAAGCTCGTAGGCAGAATCGCGAGGTATGGCTGGAAGAACGACGGCGCAGTCGCAGACTTTGTCGTCTCTGCGAGCAGACGCAGCGCTAGCATGCAGCTGGGGAACTGAGCCAGTAGCGGGTCTGCCTCCAATTGCTTCCACGCTGCACGTTCACGGTCGTTCATTGTAGGTCCCAGCGCCATGGAGGAGCCCAGCACGATATCGTACGGGATCGACAGGAACAGCTCGTCCTCTGCGATGGCTCGCTCGGCCACCAATCCGTTGCCTTCCTCACCCACGTGCTCCATGCGGACGGCAGCTACGTTGCTCTCTGAGGTCACGTGGCTGTGGAACCAGTCCGCAAACACGCGCAACTCGCTCTCCGAGGGCGCTTCCTTCGCGAACACTTGGTGCTGATCCTTTTTCGTCAGGCTCTGGACCTCCTGCATGGCTTCGGACACGCGCTGAAGCACATTCTCCTGCCAGCAGCTCGGCGCCGCCGTGAGCTCCTGCAGCCGCGTCATCTTGGTCGTCAAAATGCGGGTTGTGACCTCAGGGTCCCTCGACAGAGTGACATCGACCTGATGCCTGTCATTATTTGATCCGATGAGCAAAATGGAAAGTCGATGTGAAGAATGATCAGCAAAAACGAACGACTCGAGCATGCTCTTGCGGATGTGTGTTGAGGCTGACTGAGACTAGACCCTCGTACGACGGAGGAGTCGATAGCTGAAGCCGAAGGAGCAAGATGGACGGTGTCTTCTTCCTCTCTTGCCAGCTCAATGCAGGGGAGCATTCCACTCAAGAGAACTTGGCGATCAGCTTGTAGATGATGATCACGGCCAATCCGAAGATGATAAAGTACAGCAGAGCTATCTGCGTAAAGATCTTGCGCTTGAGACTGGCCAAGTGCCCGCCGGCCTCGTCGGCATCAGCCCGGGCATCGTCCACCTAAGAATGCAGGACGAGCCAGCTAGATAACCCCGCTCCTTTAATGGCATGTATAAAACACAGCACGCTTACATTAGTGCCAACGTTGACCAAGTGCTCATGCTGCACAGCGAGGCTGTCTGCGATGTGCTGGGCTGTTTACAGACGACATGTCAGTGCTGGCAGCTCATGGAAAGGGCTTGAAGCAAGAGGGTTTATCAGCTTACCAACTGCCTCGGTCTCCGCCAGCACAGCCTTGGCGTCGGTCAAGTGACCATCAGTTCTGTTCACAGGCAAGCGGCATGGTCAGTCAATCACGAAGACAGCACCGCCTGGCGCTTGGAAGTGTACCGGTCCATGCGCTCCTGGTAACGCGCCATGTTCTCTTGCTGCAGCCATCCAATTCAACAAGCAGAAGAGCCCGTGAGCGTTCCATTCGAGCAAAGGGAGAACCTAGTGCCAGCGCCATGGACTACTGCGCTCATCTTCGCTGGCTTCAATCAAAATGCAGACTGTGACCTCCGAAACCCTCGGTAGAGTGACATCGAACTGATTGTGGCTTCAAATGCCAATGGGAAATGGAAGTCGATAGTAAATGTTAAGAATTATCAACAAAAATGAAAGACTCGTGCATGCTCTTGCTAGTCTGTGGCTGCTTGAGACTGGCTTCTGATACGAAGTCAATAGCTGAAGCCGAAGGAGCAAGAAGGGCGTCTATAGTGGTGCCCTTTTGATCGTTTTCTTGACAGACAGACGCAGAAGAGCATTCGTCCACAGTCCAATCAAGAGAACTTGGAGATCAGCTTGTAGATGATGATCACGACCAGTCCGAAGATGATGAAGTACAGCAGAGCGATCTGCGTAAAGGTCTTGCGCTTGAGACTGGCCAAGTGCGCGCCGGCCTCGTCGGCATCTGCTCGGGTATCATCCACCTGTGTGTGCAAGATGAATTAAGCATACATCCCTACGGTTAGCACGGCTAATAGAGAGCAATGCTTACATTGGTGCCGACGTTGATCAGGTGCTCACGCTGCACAGCGAGGTTGTTCGTGATGTTTTGAGCTGTACATTATCAACAAAGAAGGTCTGTTAGCTCTATGGAAGGGGCTTGAAGCTAGAGGATTTTATCCACGTACCAACAGCTTCAGTCTCAGCCAGCACAGCCTTGGCGTCGGTCAAGTGACCGTCAGTACTGTTCACAGGCGAACGACACGATAAGTCAGCAACGAAGACAGATATCCGGCAGCGCCTGCGCTTGAAATCTTACCGGTCCATGCGCTGCTGGTAACGCGCCATGTTTTCTTGCTGTAGCCATTCAATTTAACAAACAGAAGAGCCCATGAGCATTCATTCCTAGTAAAGGGTGAGCTGGTGGCAGCGTCAGGGACAACGTACTGCGCTCATGTTCGCTGGTCGGTCGTTCAGGCGCTGCTGGCTGTCGGCGATGAGACGAGATCGATCCAGACCCGACTTGAGCTTGTCAATCTGGGACTTGAACGTTCGCAGCTGCTGGTGCATCTTCCGTCGCTCCTGAGATTCGCCAGCACGCGATTCGCTCTCCAGAATACGCATCTATCCCATTCCAATTCCATAAACCCGTCATCAGCTTCCACTCTTCCATGCGCCCCGAAGGCTCTTCCAGGGCTAATACAGCAGCAAGAGGCCGTATCAAGCCACTCTATCGCATCCTTACGTATCGCTCGGCCTCCGAGATGTTCTCCTGGGCGCTTCGGCCCAGTTCTTCGCGAGCAGCTACGCACACAACAGCCACGGTAACGCGTCAGAACGGCGCTCTTTCCTCCATCCAGCGGCCATATCACGCGCAGGAGGCCAGACCAGGCGTGGGCGCAGAGGCCATGTCCTTGATATCGCGCGCGGCATCGTCGCGGTACTGCTCAAAGTCCTCGCTGTAGCTCAGGAACGACTCGGTCATGATGGCTTAGCGTTCTGGCCGTCGTCGTGCGTCGGGCCACCCCAATCGAGTCAGAATGACGGTCCCAACGCAAAGCCGCTATGTCGCGGTTAGCTGGTTGGTAGTCGAGTCTTTTCTCAACCAGTGACCCAGATTCTGTATGCAGACAGTACACGGGAAGGGGTAGGTGGACGAGTCGGCTAAACCATTTTAACCGGAAGAACATCCCGCCTAAGAATTGCAATACGATTCAGAATTGAATTGCTGTATCTGTGACATGGGCCAAGCGTTCATGCTTCCATCTTGGATTTGATTACGGGCGTAACCCAAGAATCCATGCTAGAAAAGATTTTAGCGAAGCTTCGAGTACTGGAAAAATTGGACATGTTCTGATCGCTACATGTCCAATTTTTCCAGTCCACGCAACTGCCATGTAAGTAGGTCGGCAGTCCAGTAACCTTCAACAGGAGAGCTTGATTCTTGTTTGTATTTCCCTTCCAATGTTTGGTGTGTGAGGCAGACTGACACCAAACTGCATTACGGCTAATCCTTGGATGGAGGTAGTGAACTAATGGCAATCAATGCGGTACAATCTATTCCAGTTGGCTTGTTAAGTTTCTTTTCTGCATTGGCTGTTGCTGCATCTACTGTATACATGACTGACTGCGCTGAGGCATTAAGCTATGACTGCTTGCGGCGCTTGGAGCGATGCTTTCGTCGCTCATCACCGCTCGATTCCGAGTCGCTGGAGCTTCCTGACGAGCTGGTTGATGAGCCAGAATCGGAATCAGAGTCGGAAGACGAGTCGCTGGAAGAATCCGAGTCCGAGGAGCTGTCCGATGAAGACGAAGAGGAACCATCACTGCTACTGCTGCTGCTGCTTTCGTACTTGCGCTTCTTGCTGGACTTGGAGCGTTTGCTCACAACCTCCTTCTTCGCCTTCTTGTCTCTCTTGCGGCCCTTCTTCTTGAGCTTCTCAGCTGCTTGTTCAGCTTCGACCATCTCTGGCGGCTTGTCCTGATTGAACGGCTGGCGCAGCTTCGGGTGCTTGAGCTGCTGCGTACGCGAGGCGCGCTTCAGATACGTCGCCTCGTTCTTGCATTCGTACGTCCAGTGGCCGGGCTGGAGGCACTTTTGGCACTGGCCGATGCTGGCGGAGGACGAAGACGACCGTCCAGCGCGGCTGCCGATGCCTCCGCGGCGCTGCACCTGCACATTGTCTGTGCTCGTGAGGTACATGTTGCGCTTGGCCTCCTTGCGCTGCGCCCATTTGCCCACGGGCTCGCCATCCTCCCCTCGGTCGCCCATTTTGTCCTTTGAACAGGTTTCCAGCCAATCATCCAATGAAATCACAGAGGTCCACTAAAGCCATTTCATTGGCTGTAAATTACAGTAAAGGATTCTTATTGGCTAATATTGGATCCGTAGCTCTTCGAATGGGAATCATTCGAGCTCTTACGGCAACACGCGCAAGCTGATCTATCGCCCGAGCAGAGGGGATTCGTGCGAAACGCAGCGCCTCTGGAGCTTCATGAGCCGATGGTTGCGTGCGTACATGGTGGCGCAGGGTGGCGTGCGGCTGAGCGGCATGCTGGCCAAGTAGCCTGTGGGGTTGGAGCCCTCCAAGCCCGTGATGTACTGCACGGTGCACGTTTCCACCTCGGCCGGCGTCTGCGATTCGCACAGAGTGGCGGCCGCGTTGGTGTCTGATGCCTCGGGAGCGTGGGCCATGGCGGCAACGGCTCGCTGCGCCATGTCGTCCCAGTCGACTCGCTGCAGAACGAACGCGTAGGAGCTGAGCTTGACGACCTCCATGGCCAGAATGCCGATCCAGAGCGCTGGAAACCCGTATCCCAAGGTCACGGCGCCGATGTACGCCACGGGCAGGTTGATACACCACGTAGCGACCGTGCTTGTCCAGAAGATGATCTTGACGCGTCTGTGTCAAGCCAAGCGGGTTAGAATGAGCTCTTGTCAGTGTGTGGCGTTGAATGAATGACCGTCATACCTCATGCCCGTCAGCACGCCGGAGCACAGCATTTCAATGGATTCGAGCACGTAGGCCGCGATGAAGATCGGCAGCACACCCTTGCTCTTCTGCAGCAGCCCCGGGTCGTTGGTGTAGATCGCGATGATGTCGACGTCAAACAGACTCGTGAGTGCAGCCAGAATGCCGACGACAACACCAGTGCAGGCCAAGCCGAGCATCGCGATCATCTTTGCACGCTTGGGATCGCCAGCGCCCAAACAATTAGCTACGCGCACTTGTGTCGCACAGCCATAGCCCCAGAAGAGCCCCCAGAGTAGTCCCCAGAGACCTGAGATCACGGCGTTGGCTGCAATCGTCTCTGGTCCCAGCTTGGCGGCCACCAGTGAGACGAGTGTATTGGCGAGATTCGTCACGAAGCTGTTGCCTGCAATGGGTCCAGCGACCATCGCGAATATTTTGAATCGACATGGCGTGAGCGCTTTGCGGCTCCATCCGGCCCAGCCGCGACGGTGATGCTTCTTGTAGAGAACGCAGTACGCGAACAGCATGCACGGCTGGAACCAGGCAGCCACGACAGTTGAAAGAGGTGAGCCCACAAAGCCTAGACCCTGCCAACCAGCGATACCGTGGATGAAGACGTAATTGCCGCCGATGGCCAAGAAGATGGAGGAGATGTTGACGATCGTGGTGGGCATGAGAATGCCCATGGCCTGGAAGTACTGCCGCAAGCAACCGTAGATGAGCGCCGGAAGGATCGCGAACGACGTCACACGAGCGAACTGAGCGGCTAGCTCTTGCACTCGTTCGTCCTTCGTGGAAAACTCGAGCACGTACTCGATGCACCAGTACCAGATAAACACGGGAATCGACAGCAGCGTGGTCATCAAGAGCCCAAACTGAAGCCAGACGCCCATGAGTTCGCGGTTGCCGGCGCCCCACGCCTGGCCACAGAGCTATACCACATGGTATTAGCAAAAATCATGGGCAAGGTTGCATAGTGCGATGCTTACCGTGCACAAGGCGGATGCTGAAGCCCAAACGGCCATGAGTGGTGCGCATGTCCAGACTTGTGCGAGAGCTGCAGCAGCCAGTTCCTGGACGCCGAGATGGCCCAGAAAGATCGAGTCGATGGAAGTGAGAGCCTGCCGTGCCAGTGTAGCGATGCTGACCTGGAAAGCCATCTGCGAGAGATCGAGCAGCTCCTGCCAGGTCGAGCGGCTGCTGCCTTTCGGCAGCAAGGGACTCGACTCCATCGCTGCTAGTTGCTGTGTGTTGAATGGACCACGATTCGGACAGAGCGAAGCCGTGGGGAGCGTACGTTATATCATTCAGTGAGCAGTTTCGCAGTATCAAATGGAATGCGTGACGTCAAAAGGCGCGTGGTTTGGTTTCATCGGTGCTTCTTCAAATGGGAACTAAGACCGAAACGGTGATCCAGCGGCCCACTGGAGCATCCAATACAGAGGTCTGATCTGATGGGTGCCGCACTTTCAACGAATCGACTGAGCGAGTTTCGCCATGGCCAGATCCTGAGCGAATTCATTCCACACTCACATCGCGCGCTGGAAGAATGCCTGCAGATATATCAGGGATCGTATGTCGACAGTGATGCTGATGAGGACCACGCAGCAGCAGAAGGATCAGCATCCTTGGGTTATTCGTCCTACCCGCGATACATTACGCAGCAAGCCTTTGAAGAAGTGTTTGGAATGCTCGTGGCCGATTCCGACCCGCACTTTGCGTTTTTCCAGGCCGGCGACTCCAAGACTGTGTGCGCTCCGCAGGCCTTTTGCTCGATCGCCTTGCTGGTTAAGGTCGATCTCCACACCAAGATCGCGTTTCTGCTTCGGCTTTACGGTGATTCTAGGGGTCAGTTCTTTGCCGACTCGAAGCGTGGACTGCTCAAAGACTTTGCACTCGCATTGCAGCGAATCCTGAAGCTTTCGGGACCGATCCCAGCGGATGTATATTCATACCTGGAGGTACGTTGGATTTACTTGGCTTGGATATTTGTCTCGAGTGAGTTGTTTATCTCAGATGTGAATATATGCCTCAGAAATCGTTCTGTAGTGATGATGACACGAGAGTTAACACTGCACGGGAAATACTCGATGTCTGCTTCACGAATGCGCGGATCAGTGGCTACCTCCATGAGATTCAAGCACTAGTTGAAGGTATAATCCCTATCCTACGATCAAAGCCGTGTTGTGAATTCTAAACGTAATTGATTTCTTGGGGATTTCTCGTGTAGCGTTCGGTGAATCTCAAGCACGAGCGAGACAGCGAGCCTATCAGCAGCAAAAGACCCCAGTAAGTACGGAGAAGTCTAAAGCGCTTGCGCGATCCATGTCGACTCTCTCGTTCTCAAACGAGTCGATTCTGTGGACGACCAGGGTACGAATTTATCTTTAATTAAAACAAGTGTTGCTCCGCTAGGGCTTACATTGGATTTTGCACTTAGGCTCAAGACTATTCGCACTTCTGGCGCCAGCAGAATTTGGAGCTTTCATGCGACACAAGCTGCGCAAACACATTGCAGGAAATGTGTCATACGAACGCTAAGGCTGTCCTAGCCTTTGACTCCAAGCAGGGGTCGCTGCATGAAGAGCGCACCTGTCTGGGTCTTTTGAGCATCCAAAACTTTCTCGAGTACGAATTTGACATCGCTCTCTTTACCAGTAGTATTGTCTAACGTAGTTTTTCTTATAGGTACTTCGTGCACTTGATCGGCATCGAAAGCGGCACGACGCAGGGCGAGTACACGCGGCTTCAAATCGAGCGGGCTCTTGAATTGTTGGGCTCAGCTACGCTGCGTGAATTGTTGCAATTCTTCTGTAAAAGCGAGTCGCGATTCCAGTGCGTCCACGAAGACGAGGCGTATTTCAACATAATACTGCGGTTCGCCTGTGGAATGGACGCTGTCGGAGTGCTCTTTGAATATGCGGACCCGTGTTGCAATTTTGAGGGTAGCTTAAGCGTATTTGATATGCTGGCGTGGATCCAGGAAGACGTCTCGCGCCTCAGTACGTGATTTGTTTCACGTGATGACTCTACTAGAGATACTGATTGCAATACTGGGCTTGATGTTTAGACGGCAATGCAGTCTACGCCGTCAGCAGCTTTCCATCCTTCTTTTATTCTCCAGCAGTCGTAGACGCTTCGACCTCCTCTGTCTGTACGGCACTAGTGGAAATGCACGCTCGAAAGCTCACTGGCATCGGGATTCCTACCAAGCTGCGCACGGAGTCAAAGATGCTTTTGTAGGTGATTCTCTCGCTGTATTTTCCATGTTTGCCTTGTACTGCCAGCTCATGGTTTCTGTGCAGATCGGATCATGTTTGTGAGCTATTCGTCAAGTCTTTTGGATGGATCTCTCGGAGAGCAGAAGGCACGTCGATGTCCAATTTCGCGTCTCCATCCTCATCATTGCCTTTGCTCTGGTCTCTGGATTCCTACGCCGCCACATTGCCAGCGACATGCGCTGTGTCTCCAGACACTACGATTGCGCGTGTGATTCAAACAATGATCGACAACAGAACTAGACGCATTGTGATCCGTCGATCGGATGGAGCTGACGTTGGCATCATTCGATCGACAGATATCATGGTGCTGCTGTTGCACGCACAGCACTGCTCTCATCGTGACAAATAGCAAAGACAAGCAGGTTGGACAGTTGAAACGCAGCATCACGTGTCGTTCGACAGCGAGCGCGTTGGTTGTTGAATTTGTTTGTTGTTTGCTTGGTCTTGATCTATTGGAGTTTGTTGTTGTTGTCTGCAACCAATCGGCGGAACATTTATTCCACCTGCACGATGAAGTTGTTTCGGCGACCGACGCGGACGAGCACCACCTTGTCGTCCACGAGCATGTCCGAAGTGACCAGCTGCGCATCGGACTGAACGCGCTCGTTGTTCACGTAGACGCCACCGCCCTGGATCAAACGACGAGCTTCAGCTATAACACAGCGAAACAAACAGTAATCAGTGATGGAGTAGCATCATAAAGCGATCTTGATGCTACTCTGCTCACCCTTTGACTTGCACGCGGTTATCCGCACTGTCAGATCCACTACCGAGCGGTTGAGGACGTCGGAGCGAGCCACAGTCGCAACTGGTGCATCACCAGCCATCGCGAGCACCTGGTCAGCGCTCAATGGGCCATCGAGTTGTTTGCCAAAGAGCATAGCCGTGGCTGCACGAGCAGTCTCGAGGCCCTCGCTGCCGTGCAGCGCCTTGGTCATGGTCTCGGCCAGTAGCGTTTGCGCAGCTCTCTGCTCCGGAGCCTGCTTGTGCTCCTCCACGACGTCGCGGATCTCGTCGATCTCCAGGAACGTGAAGCTCTTGAGCAACTGCTCCACGTCGCGATCTTCCGCACGCAGGAAGTATTGGTAGAAGTCAAACTGCAGCAAAGCACACGCAAGTGAGTCAACACAAGCGTGATCACAACGTTATAGGCTCATGGGGACGAACCACAGAGGTCTTCTCCGAATCCAGCCAAATAGCGTTTCCAGCTGATTTGCCGTACTTCTCGCCCGCCGCAGTCGTCAACAGAGGCAGTGTGGCACCGTAGACGTCCTGTCATCAGTGCAGTCCTCAGTGAGTACGCTCTCTCTATACAGCCATGGGTGATGTAGTGGTACTGGATTGCCAACCTGTCCAATGGACTTGCGAACCAGTTCACAGCCAGAAGCGATGTTGCCCCATTGGTCACTGCCGCCAATCTGCGCCACGCAGTTCTTGTTCTTGTACAGATGCAGGAAGTCGTAGGCCTAGAGAAGACTACGTGAGCTGTTGACACGAGCAAACGACTCTTAATGGTTTGGTTTCTCACCTGGAAGAGCTGGTACGAAAACTCGAGGAAGCTGATGCCCTGCTCCGTTTCCAGACGCTTCTTGACACTGTCGCGCGTGAGCATGGCGTTCACACGGAAGTGACTACATAGAGGCAAGAGCGCATAGTGAGCAGACACCCGCGCCAAGACGTCGCTTGAAGCACTGACCGTCCAATGTCGCGCATCCATGTGACCGCCGACATGCTGGCGTGCCACTCGGCATTGTTGCAGACGATCGCGCCCGTGCGCGGGCAGTCGAAGTCCAGCACAGGCGACAGGCCCTTGATGATCTGGCTGGCGTTCTTGGCCACGATCTCGTCCGTCAGCAGCACGCGCTCCTCGGACTTGCCACTCGGGTCGCCAATCATACCAGTGGCTCCTCCGACCTGATGAGATACACAGTGAGCTCACGATCCACAGCAGGAGCAGCATCGGATGCAGCACTTCGTACCAGCAGGATGGGACGCAGACCGGCCTTCTGGAAGTGGCGCAGCGCGATGCCCTGCAACAGATTGCCCAGATGCAGCGAATCGGCCGTGGGGTCGAAGCCGCAATAGATCGACAGCGGCTGCGCGGACGACGACGAGACTGCGGCAGCAGCACCAGCAGATGATGCCTTGTTGGCCAGCAGCTTGTCCAGCAGCGCACCGGTCTCCTGGTTCGTGAGAGCGGCCAGCATGCCGCGCGAGCGCAGCGCGTCCAGAGCTCGGCTCATGTTGATTGACAAAATGAAACAAATGGGGCTCAGGACGCAGTACTGATTCTATGTGGTCCACTTTACTTTTGGACACATGAGAGCTAGTATTTAGAGCACGCGCCGCACTTCGAGCGTGCGCCGCAGGAACGAGATCTGCCACAGCGAGACGAGCCCCAAGGCCAGCGCTTCGAGGCACGACCACCAAAACATGCGGCTGTGCGTACTGGCGATCACTGTGGTTCAATATACAGACAGACACAGAGAGAATGAGTGAGAGGGTACGCTCTAAACTCTGGACATGGATGAGGGGTTACGTACCCTGATTATGGTACTGCTTGATGGACTTCATGTACGCCTGCGTGTCCTTGACGGTGTCCAGATGCACACTGAGCTCATACACGAGGTCCTCCAGCTCCTGGACTTGCTCTGTTGGAATGTAGTTGTCAGTTACTAGGCCCTCAGCATCAGTCCATGAAGCCATACGTACTGATCTTGGTGGCATCAGCGTTCGAGAGCACTTCATGCGTCGGATCGTCAGCGTGGAAGGAAAACCCGACGATGATATCGCCCACAGCGTCCACCACGTTCTTGAAGCAAACAGTGTGCAATCCGCCGGCCTGGATGGGCGCCACGTACCGCCCGGAGCGGCCCGTGTTGGCGTAGATCACGTTGCTGTCTCCGGCCGTGAGCTCAGTCTCGAGCGAGTCGGCCACGCCGCGCAGGATCTCGTAGTTGAGCGAGATGCCCTGGTGGTACGCATGCGCCTCGATGGAGAAGCACTCGACTGTGGACGCGGGCACTTGTGCGTGGAGAGCGCTGGCGCTCTCTAGAGCCAGCGACAGAAGCAGCAAGAGCAGACTCCCCATCGTCCTCATCTTCATCTTGGGCAATGAGATTGATCCGATGACCGGGGAAGCCTGGATTTAGGTGCACCACATCAACTTGAAAGAGGGGAGCACTCTGCGCATATCGTCAGTAGTGAAGGGAATCATGGCGACGACTGTGCGGAGACAGCTGGACCAGCTCTTCACGGCCCACGCGGCCTGGTCCACGCTCTCGGGCGTGCTCTGCTTCTTCACGCCGCACTCCATGCTGTCGCCCATCCTGGGCGATGCCAACAACACGCACTTTGCGCACGAGTTCATTCGCCTCTATGGTACAGCTCCACGATCCAACTGCTTGATGAGCTTGCCATGCTGATACTCTCGCTCTTTGATGTAGGCGCACTGACGTTGGCGCAGGGCTGGATGGTGTGGCGCACGCGACTCGTGAGCGATGCGCTCGTGCGACGAACGTTCTGCCAGGCCTACTGCGTCTGCTTCCTGCTGCAAGCTCTCGCGTTGATCCGCGCGCAGCTGGCTGCACCGGAGAACCATTCGGCTCTGCACTGGTTCAACGTGCTTGTTCTCAGCGGTCTGGGCACCGCCTACGGCTACTTTCTGTTTTTCAAGACCATCAAGGCGTTTGAGCTGCCCGGCATGGACAAGGGGCATCTTTAAATTGAGTGCTAGAGTCTGCTAGATGGGCTTTGCTAATCGCTTGCGACCTCGTTAATGGAAATCGGATCCCGCGCTGTGCCGTTCGTTGGCGACTGGGTCGTTCTAGTGACTGCTTGCTGCGGAGGTGATGCCGTTGCGCTGAGATCGATCACTTCATTCCCAGACTCCTTCTCAGTGGTGGGCTTGCTCTCTTGGGCAGCTGCTGGCGATGCACTGGCGTTCATCAGCACCGGCGTGATCTTGCGCTTCTTGCGGACTTGCAGCGTGTTCACTGCGCCATTGGACGAGGCGGCCGTATCGCCTTCCGACTTCTTAAAGGATCGCACCAGCGGAGACGACTTGGCAGCAGCTGCCTTCTTCACAGGAGTCTTAGCCGTGTCATCCGGTGTGGTATTGTTGTTGTTCTGCTGCTGCTTTGCCGGCTTCTTGCGTGGGATCTTCTGGATTGAGAACATGGGCTTCATTCGCTCCTGCAGCGAATCGGATTGAGCTAAATGGCACAGCACCGTCAATCAATCGCCTACTCAAGAGCTCTGGTGATATAATGCTATTCCTTACCTTGTTCAGAGACGCAAGCGCCGAAGAAACCCGGCTCGAATTGGACGAAGGAGAGATAACCATCGATCGACGATACACAGAGAGCCTGGCCGTCCGCTGACCAGCTTGCATCCGTCAGCTCTGCGTAGTGCATGTCTTTTAGTGTACAAATCGGATGGCTTTGCTGTAGCAGCATCATCAAACAGAAGGCGTCAGTAAGTGGAAACCAATGCATCTCCAGCTGTAGCACGGGCACCCTACCTGCGTGTCGTACAGGATGACCGCATTGAGCGTGATCACAGCAAACACAGATCGGTGTGGCGTCTGGAACAGGTTCTGAACTGGTTTGTCGCTGGCCTTGTCCTCTTCCCGTCGCAGTTCATACTGCCGAGGACTGCAACGGATGCAGAGCGACGCCTTCTCCTGTCCTGGCAGATGCAGAGTTGGCTCACTGAGATTGCCTCGGCTGAAGGCGTAGACTGTGTTCACTGGCGGCGCGTCCTCGCTCGGACGGAAGCTGCCGGTCGGTGCCAAGAAGTAATTCCCATCGGGCGTCCACGTCGGTCGGCGTGCAAACACCGGACAAGTGTCATCCAGGAACATCCGGTGCTTGGGCACCAGCGAGCGAGCTGGTGGTTCTTCTGTCACATTGGCAGCCACTCCATTAGGCTCAATGGGCTTCTCAGTGTCTGCTTTGGCATCTGCCAGAGGAGCCTCCGGCTTCTCAAACTCCCGGGTCTTAATGGTCTGCACGCACGTCAACTTGCGCACCTGCTTCTTCCCGCCATTGCTGCGGGTCACGGGGTCGTATCCCTTGAGCGCGTACACGCGACACGTGCGGTCGTTGCCCTCGGTCACGAGGAACTCGTTGAGCGGGTCCCACGCTGCTCCTTGCACGAACTGCGTGTGCTCCTTCTTGCGCTCGGCCACTTCGGCCTTCTCCACGTTCCAGATCACGGAGCAGTTGTCCACGGACGTGGAGCACAGGAAGGCCGAGTCCGGCGACCAGGCCAGGTCCGTGATGTCGCCCTTGTGGCCGCAGGCCAGCAGCGTGCGCGAGATGTCGCTGAAGGACGTGATGGTGTCCCATCGCCAGTCGTCCGCCGCGGTCTTGGGCTTGGTCCAGATGATCACGCTCATGTCGTCGCTGGCAGAGGCCAGGAACTGCCCATTGGGGGAGAACCGCACGCAGTTGACGCTGCGGTCGTGGCCCGAGAGGCTGAAGATGAACTCCAAGCCCGACACGGGCGAGACCGTGTCCTCCTCCGCTGCTTCCTTGGCCTTGGCGTCGTCTCCAGCCTTGTCCTTGTCACCGCTGCTCTCTTTCTTGCTGGCATGGCCGCTCTTGCTCTGTGGAGCGCTCTTCATCTCGATGTCGCGCGCCACGCGCCAGAGCTTGATCTCCTTGTCGGCGCCGCCCGTGGCCAAGATCATGGCGCAGCTATGCGGCTGCTGGGACGCTTCTCCGTCTGCTGTTGAGGCCACAGGAAGAGCCTTCTCATGCAGGAAGTCGATGGAGAGCACGGCCTCGTTGAGGCCCGTGGGACCGCAATGCCAGCGGATCTCCGGTGTCGTTACCCGCACCGCCATGTTGCCCTTGAATGGAGGGGGGTGAGGTGGCGGCTTCCCGCCAAAATGGGAGCGGTACTGTGATACACCTGATTTGAAGGACGCTTGAAGTCCGGTGCTACTGTATATGTACGATTAAATACGAGACTTGATCTGAACATAAATTTCAGAATATAACCGTGATCCCATATCGGTAAATTACCATGCGCATCATCAGCCCTCGCGTCTCAAGTGAACGTTTCTCTGGGATGATTGCGGTGATTGCGGCGATGTTTATTCGCTTTCTCTTTCACATTGCGCCGGATTTTGCTGCGGTTGCGGTGGTGATGTAAATGGCTGCGCTCTGATGTGATTCAACAATATTAGCGCACTGTATACAATGTTATCATACTGCTGATTCAGGACCACCACATGAGGAATCAACACTAATAAATTAGGAAGGTGCTGGAATATGGCTGCGACATCCTCAGTTCTTTGGTGTTGACGCTCATAGACATAATACTAAAATCGTCGTAGTAATCAGTTTAAATAGATTACGCCCATGTTGAAGTGGGCTTGTCATACGAAGCTGTTGAGTTAGTGAAAAAATCGTTTTATGCGCATAGTTGCCTTGCTTGAGTATTAGAGCTCCCAGACATACTGCGGTATGGCAGCCAGCAAGTCTTCTTTGGCCTTATGCATAGCAAGTACCCGTTTGTATGAGCAAGTCAGCTTTCTTGCCTCAACTGCCTTCGCTAGATGATCAATACTGGCACTGTCTTTGACTTTGTCACGCAATTCCTGCGATCGGCTCGTACTAATGCCTTCAATGCTCGACCACGTTTCATACTCCATTCGCATTTGCTGACGGGAAGATGTGCTTTAGTTTACGCGTTTTGGCAGAACGAAGATCAACGCAGCTCTCTCCGGAAAATGTTGCACAAATGGCAAGAGTTTCAGTTGCTGTAGCACCGCGATAATGCCATTGCCTGCTTTAGTGCTCTCCTTCGACTTCATCATCTGAAAAAACAGAAGACGATCGGATCCAGTCTTGAACAAAGCGGCAGCTCGATTAACATCCGCACGACTGATTGGATAGTAAATTCCGTCGATTGCACAGAAAAAACCCGGATTTAAAGCATGGTAGGGTCCATTCGCAGGCAAAAATTCTTTCATACACCGATTTTGCATGGTGGTTTGGTCGATTTCGACTTTGCTCGATTGGCGTGAGACCTGAAGAGGTCTCAGTACAAGCTTGACACCACACCAAAGGATGTCATGGGCGATTTCATTAAAAATCAAACCGTCGCACGCATTTCTGCGGACAGATTCCATCGACAGCTCAGTGCTTAACATCATCCTCAAAAACGCATCGTCGAACTTGTGCCGAAGAGTTTTTCTGAAGTTTTGACGCAGCAGTTCTTGGACTTTCTCCGAAGCACACTTGACCGAGCACGACCAAAAATCTTTTTTGTCCGGTATCAAATGCACAATCTTCTCCATTTCGGATTCTACTAATCCAAATGCCATCGAGGCAGCGTTGAATTGATCAATCATTTTCAAGGACTCCTCAAAAATTTTCGTATAAACTTGAACAAAATCGGAATCACTTGAAAGACAAACACTAGCCACTCCACCATAGGAAATATAACGTCGTTCGACTTCTTCAGCTGGAAGATGTAAATCAAGTATTTTCGCTGCTTGAGTCAGCTCCGTCAACGTCCAAAGAGGCAAATAAAAAAATCCATGATTACCAGCCTTGCAAACATCTCTAGCCCAATCTGTGTTTGGGCTTGTAAAATCGACCATGTGCTCATCGTACGGAAGACAATCGGGAGGTCCGTGGTACAAATGAAAAATCGGGCACGATGATCTCTTCGCCTGTTTCACTGCTTCTCGGATCAAATAATTTACGCAAATCGGGAATCTCCCAGCGCTCCCCACTCGTTGAACTCCGTTGTACTTCGAGTAAGTAGCCACTTGCGCCACTTCTCTGTTTCTTGTAAATGATTTCAAGATAATGATCGCGTCTGGGTTTTCCATTACAAAACGCAGGAAAAAGTACGCATAGAACATCGACATGCCAACGCCTACGACACAAATATTCAGAAATGGAAGGCACATGTTACAACATCAGCAAAAAGCTAGCAGTCGGTACCTGGTATTCCTGAGACTGAGATGCACTTATTTGGGCGATCGCCCAGTTTCTACATTATCCGCTCGTAGTAGTTGGGATAGCATGCCCTGATATAGAATCAATTGATTTTGGATCCGTATTGCATGGGCAAAATCTCTGGGAACGAAGCTGTTCCTGTTGCAGATAAATCTTCTGGTGTCCACTTCAGGCATTCGTCGAAATGAACAATCGTTGTATCTTCGTTTTCGTCAGCAAAACGAAAACCTGAAAACGTGATACCGTCAGCTGCTGCTGCAGATGGAGCTAAGACGCCCTTGCTCGCATTTGTGTGGTACTTTTCAACGACTAAAGAACCCAAGGCAGTATAATCAGAAGATTGGTCATACGGAACAATATCATTCCGCGCAGCGGTCTCGTCCTCTTGTGCAGCGGCCTCATCGCCTTGTACAGGGGGCTCAGGGTCTTGACCGGTAGCCTCAACGTCTTGAGTAGCAAGTTCAGGGTCTTGAGTAGCGGCCTTATCGTCATTCGGAGAAGCTCCGACATTACGTGCACAACCCGGCTCCATGTTCTTTTGAGCCCGAAAATTGTACCATTACTGTCGGTACACTTGCGCTTGAAGTCCAGCGTTACTGTAGATATTCGATTAACTACGAGAGGTGGCTTTTTGAATAAAACGAGAGACAGTAAGTTCCACATTCTCTGGGATGATTGTGGTGATTGCGGAAATGATTATTCGCTTTCGCATCGGTTGGATTTTGCTGCGATTGCGGTGGCGATGGAAATGGCTGCGCTTTTGAGTTGGCTCAAATAGCATTGTGTTTTGCAATGCTTTGATCAGGATCAAGGCGCACTAACGAATTCGAAAAAAGGCGCTGGGATATGGCTGCGACATCCTTTGACCTTTGGTGCTGACGCTCATAGCCATTAAACTGAAAACGTCGTAGTAATCAGTTGAAATAGATTACGCGCATTTGAGCCATGTTGAAGTGGGCTCACCAAGAGCGAAGAGTTTTCGTTTATCAAGCGACGGTGTGCTTCGTAACCAAAGCTGAAGTCAAAGCCGACGTGCCAGAGCTCACGTTGGGGGTATTGTTGGAGTTCAACAGATCAGAAGGTCGAACGATCTTAGTCGAAAGTTTATCCTCGAAACTCAGATGGCCGCTTAATTTAGCGCTAAGATTCCGATCGATTTGTTCTGCATTTGATATTGTGCACATGATACACAAACGGCATCAAGATCAATGTTGTTCTTCAAGCACCACATTCATCTTATTTTTACCGGTCCGCTGGTTTTAAAAATACCGAGACCAGATCAGCATTTTCCCGAGAAAAGAGGCGCATCGTTGGCAATTGGCAATTCCGTTCCAGCGCATGCGTGCTCGAATCGAAAGCCACGAGATTCCTCACGCCGTAAACAAAGAGAAAACCTGGTTTACAGTATCCTCCTGCGACACTTCCGCCACATTCCGCCGCCTCGAAAATTACTTTCGGTAAGTAAAATAAACTCCTCCGCCGCCGTTTACTCTCGCACTTGTGAATGTGCCCAGTGGTGGACGCACGCCAATCTCAATCCGTGGCACCACAAGCAGTGGACCACCGCAAGTGTACCCCTAGCCCGTCCGCTCCGCCGCCGTTATAAATAACCGATGCTGCTCTCCGCTGCTCCAAATAGCTCCTCCCCTCCCAGCCGAGAGTTCCGGCTGCTGAGCGTCCTGACGCACAACATGGAGAGCTGGACGGACTACTTCACGTCGCACTTCTACGCCATCAAGATGCGACCGGTCTCGGCCTTCGATCCGTCCGGGTTCATGATCGTCATCTCCTTCCTGCTGCTGCTCGTGGGCGTCGTGCTCTCGTCCGGCCGCGCCGTCATGGTGCGTCTCGGAGTGCTCCGCACGCGCGTGGAGAAAAATCTGCAGGAGATGTCCGACTACGTGGCCGACCAGAAGAAGCAGATCGACGAGAACCTGCAGTACGTCAAGGCCCACGCCATCGACCACTCGGGCCGCCAGGGGTTCATCGCCGAGATGCTCAGCTACGCGTACCTGTCGCGCCTCGCGTTCTCGCTCATCGTGTTCGCCATCGCGTCGTATCTGAACGCGCTGGCGGCTGCCATTGCTGGGTGAGTCAATGCCTCTCTCTTTATGACCTGGCGAATCGCCTGACTGAGGTGTCTGCAGATGGAGAACGCCCAACGTCGTGATTCTCGACCTGGAAAACCGCGACACCGGCCTCAAGACGCTGCCCGATCTTGGCCATGACCTCTTCAACTTCGTCATGGGCAAGATCTACGGCAAAACGTCCTCGATCGAGTGGCTGGACCTCCCGGATGAGTTCATTGGCGCTGTCGGCACGCTCGTGGCCATCTTCCTCATCTTGCACCCTCGCGTACGTTCCATCCATCCGTCTTTTCCCTGTCAAGATGCTTACTTGCGTTGGTCTGTAGCGACTGCTGATCCTGCGCCGCTTCTGCGCCATCTTCGCCTGCATCAACCTCATGCGCGCCTGCTGCGTGGCCGTGACGTCTCTTCCGGACGCCAGCCCCATGTGTATCTCGCAGTTTGACTCGCACGAGCGTGGCGACTACAAGGCAGTGCCCATCTTCCCCAAGTACGACTCTTGCTGGCTTCAGTGGCACTTACCGCATTTGCTTACATGATCCATTGACTCTTGCAGAGCGTTCTTCCGCGCCTGGAAGGTGCTGGTTCGTCCGTCGCAGCATATCACGTGCGGCGACATGGTCTTCAGCGGGCACACGGTCTTCCTCATGCTCTGCACCATGCTCGTCAAGACGGTGAGCTCCTCTTTCATCAAGTCTGACCTCTTATCGTAGCCAAACTCATGCTTGTTGGCTCTCTAGTACTGCGTCAAGGACGAGCTCAACACGCCCTTCATTCGCAGCCACACGTACGTGCTCTGGATGGTGCGCTACTGCATCTATCTCGGCGCGGCGCTCGGTGTCTTCGCGATCATCGGCACGCGACTGCATTACACGCTCGACGTCCTGATCGCCATGTACGTCACGATGCAAGTCTGGTCCACGTACCACTGGCTCAGCGCGCACCCGGACCTGAGCTTCCGCGTGCTCAACTGGCTCGAGCACGCCGAGGTGCACTTCATCGACCAGGACGCCTACCGCAAGGCCAAGCGCACCAACAGCAGCATCGGCGGCCTCGGCAGCAAGATCGATTGATAGAGAGGACGACAGTTTTGCATTTGCATGGCACAGATTCATTTCAGACGACATCGGTAGAATAGAAAACCACACAATCCAATTGGCGATTAGATTTTGCACTGTGGCCTTGCTACCGTGTCTTCTTGTCCTTGGCCTCCGTCGTCTGGGGCTTCTTGCCCAATTGCATCATGGCCTTGTGCACTTTGCCCTCTAAATGCTCTCGCATCGCAGGCCACTCGCTGTTGATCGCAGCGAAGACCACAGTGTCGCGATTCGAGCTCTTGACGACCATGTGCTTCCGCAGCACGCCTTCGAACGTGAAGCCCATCGAGTGAGCAGCACGGCGCGCACGCACGTTGTGGCCATCACAACGCCACTCCACACGGCGATAGCCGATCTCGAACAGGTGCTTGAGCAGAAGCAGCGCGGTCTCGGGGCAGGCGCCGGTACTCTGGAAGGCCGGAGTGAACCAGATAGAGCCGATTTCAATGCGTAGATCGCGAGGCGAGTTGTTGCGCAGCATCAGAGCGCCAATCGGCTGCTTGGTGTCTGCATCCAACTGCATACACAAGAGAGATGGTGAGCTCACTTTTCCACCAAGGGCTTAAGTCAAATTCTCATCACGTACTACGACATAATGGCGCGAGTCGGGCTCCTTCTCCTGCTGATTGAATGCTGCTTCAAACTCCGTGGCTTTCTCGAAGGGCCCGTCTTCCATGTACTTCCAGATCAGATCGTTCGCATCGTACGCCGTCTCGCCATAGATCCCGCCTCTGTCAATGCCGCATACAGCCGTCAAGCCATCCACCTGCAGCAAAACCTTCACCCACACAGAGACACCAGAACGCTACCGATTGGATCCATCGGAGATCTTGAACAGCACCGCGACGTCTTCCTTCTGCTTGAAGTTGCGGATGCGCACGATCCCACCCACGAGCTCTTTCTCCATCGGCGACGGCTTGACAGGCAGGCGCTGCGCCAGACTCAGCAGCTCATCGTACAGCAGCGGCTTGGTCTCGCCCACGGCAGCCGGCAGCCCCACGGCCTCCTGGCGCATGCGGTCGAAGGAGCCCCCTTGCTGCAGCAGGAAGTACACGACCACGAGCGTGCCCACGAACACGGCGCCGCCGGCCGCGATGCCCACGAGCACGATCGGCGAGATCATCTTTAGCTCTTGGACTCAGATCGAGTTGATGTGCATCTGAGTCTGCCTCACTCGTCATCTGAGTCTGAGCGGCCGGCATTGAGTCGCATTTCTGGAGCAGCATTGGCCCAAGATGAACTCGGTCGGAGCTCCGCAGCAGTCCAAGCGCGCTCCGGAGAAGGGCGTGTTCCCGCTCGACCACTACGGCGAGTGCAAGCCCGTGATGAAGGTGCGTCTCTGTGTAGCGCTCTCTCTATTGCTGTGGCTCTGTGAGCATTGACACCGTAGCGTGACTGCAGGAGTTCCTGGCGTGCATGAAGGAGCACCAAGGCCAGCACATTGAGTGCAAGGCGCTGTCCAAGAAGTACCTCGAGTGCCGGATGAACAAGTGCGTTGTTGTGTATATGGCTGTGCAATTGGATGCAGCATTGGCTGATGGATGCGCATTGTGATACAGGGGTCTGATGCAGGAGGAAGAGCTGGAGCGACTGGGCTTCCATGAGGAAGGCATGAAGAAGACCAAGGACCGAGTGCCTGTGAACGAAGGCCGGAAAGAAGGCGAAGGCTTTGTGGCTGGGCTTGGTATCAAGAGAGCACGATACAAGAAGGAAGACAAGGAGTAACGCACTCACTCCATCACTCTCAGCAAATAAATACCATTGGCACATTGTGACACTTTTCAAGGTCACTGGTGCCCTTTATCTTCATGGCCATTGGCTTCCAGGTGGTACAGCCGCATTCTCAGGTCACTGATCTCCTTGGCCGCCTGTCGGGCGTTCGTCTGGAGCTGCTCTTCCAGCACTCGCACTCGCAAACGCAGCATCTCCTCTGCAGAATCGGTGGCGGCAGAATCAGAAGTGCGTTGGCTCTTGGCCTCCATCAGCACTGGGTCTGCCTGCGTGGCCACCGTCTGCTCAAACTGCTGGATCACTCTCTCCTGCACTTGGACAGCTTTCTAACAAGACAAGACTTGAGCCAGTGGGAGTTGAGACCATTCCAGCCCTAGGCACTTACTTTGAGAGCAGTCATCTGTCGTCGCTCCTTCTGCAAGCGCTGCACCAGCGCTGCTTGCACCAAATGCGCCTGCTCCAGCTCTTCGTGTCGCGTCTTGAAGGACACAACCCAGTTATCAGTGTCACAGGTTCCAGGTCAAACCCAACAGGTAAATCTCACTTCCAAGTCGTGGTAGCGTGCGAGCGAGCGCTGCGCTTCGTCCAGTTGCTTGCTGGTCTTTTCTTGGTGCGACTCCAGCTCTTTGTATCGCGTCGCAATGAGAGCGAACTTCTGTGCCGTAGGAGCAACTGGCTGTGTGATGCTCGTGAGCTCTTTCACCTGCTGGCGCTCACGCTCCACTGCGGCGTCCAGCTGAGCTCTCATTGACGCCATTTGCTCGTCTTTCTGTTTCAATTCGCGCTTCAGGACACAAAAGCAGTGATCAGTCTGACGGTGTTAGTGTCATAAAGAGATGATACCGTACCCTCAGAGTGACGAGATCCATGCCACACGTGCGGATGGCAGCCAAACGCTCGTCCAGCTCGGTCTGTAGCTGCTCATAGATCCACATCAATGAGTCGCATTGAAGTACCAGAGCAAAGCAAGCAGTACGTACTCGATCGATTTGCTGTCGCTTCTCAAGCAAGTCCTGCTGAAGCTTGGCGATATGATCCTTTAGCAGCGTATTGATCGCTGCTCCGTTCTGCTCTCCAGCTTCGTTTGCAGCTGCGTTGCTGGTAGAAGCTTCGTCTGACTTGGTTTCTTCCTGTGGACTCGCGAGAAGCACACTCAGAACGCCGCTAATGCCGCCTTCGTCACAGAATGAGGACACAGGATGGCGGTTGAGGCCGCGTGCAAGCGCTCCCATCCACTGCAACGATAGCAGCGGATCTCGCTTGCGGTCTCTTCGGTTCGTGCACACGACACGACGTGCCGGTGCATTGGTCAGAAACTGCTGCCAGGCGAGCTGATCCCACCAGCGCACGCTGACCTGGAGGCAGCCAAGCACTCGTGTGCTGTCCTTAGGATCGTAGATTGCCACATTAAATGAAGTGGCGACGCCATTCTTCGCTTGTGCATCGGTTGGTAGTTGCAGCCTGCCTTGGCCGATGGCGTGGGCTGGTGACGAAGCGATGGAGGTGTCGAACAAAATGACGTCCATTTCGCCATTTGAATGCTGAAGCAAAGCCGCTTGGTCTGCGTCTGTGAGCTCAAAGACACAAGGGAACTGCCATTCGAACAGCGTACTGGCCTCAGATGACGCCGTGGCGCTTGGAGTGAGAGCTGAAAGCGCATTAGATGCGTGTTCCTGCTGCTCTGGGCTGAAGGAAGAACCGTGTTGTACGACCTGAAAGGCTTGCGTGAAGAGCGAAACCGAGTGCTCTTCACCTTCGCTCGATCGAATCAAAGCGCTTGATGCTGGATACAAGAACAGAGCCAAGGAATGCGGCTGGCCATCGGTGTCCTGTTCAAGCCGAAAGGACTGGACGACGACCTCCAGGCGTTGGTGGGCAGCTTCCTGTAAGCTCGATGTCTCTCGAAGCGACACAAACACGCTCTGCATCGTCTGGAACTGAAGGGCGAGCCGGATCTGCTGGTGATGGCAGGCGATCGTCCATAGTGGGAGCACAGCTGTGGCCAGCAGATAGTCCTCCTGTTGACTCGCACCGCGCTGCACGAGCTCCAGCTTGACACCCAGCAGAGAAGGCGCTCTGCTCTGCTTCTTCTTCTCACGCCAGGCCGACGGCAATTGAGCCAGCAGCAGCTCGTTCCAGGCAGGCGAATGGCTCTGCTCCAGCACGCGAGTCGCACCAAAGGGAGAGAACCGGCGGTCATAGAGTTCATGCGGAGCGCTGTGGGTCCCCAGTCGGCATTCCGCACCAGCGACCTCACATAGCGACAGCACCACGAACGTTCCTGTCGTGACTGCGTCAGCCTCATTCCCGTTGGCAATGCCATCGCCACCCAGGCGGGCGCCATGCACGTGCACCGCCAGGAGGCTGCTGCTCCGTCGTCCAGAGGCAGAGAACGGTCTGGACACCGCAATACGAGCGCATTAGGATGGTCAGCAGCATGCAGAGAGAGATGACAGGACGCACCGCGTGTTGATGAGCGCTCCGCTGTTCCGTGGCGACTCACATGGCAGAGGCGTCGAGGACATGCATGCCGCCCACGCCCAATCGTCGCTTGAAGGGGCTTCACGTGTGATCCCAAGGGTCGCACTCCCGTATCTTTGGGCATCAGATCTGGATTGGCCATGAGCCAGTATCATGCCATCGGCATCCTGAGCCCCGTGGCGTCGCCGCGGCAGCGCGAGAGCGACTACTACTACACGATCGTGTTCCCCAACACGCGCGCGGCCTTGAGCTCCTCTCAGCAGAACCAGAGCGAGCGCGTGAGTTTCGCCGACGCCGTCACGTTGCTGCAGCTCGTGACACCTGGCGGCAAAGAGCGCGAGCAGCAAGCCGTGCTCGAGTTCCGTCGCGCGTGGATCAACAAGTTCCGCTGCACGGCGCCGGAAGACAGCGACACGATCCCGTTCGTGTACTTCCAGGAGCTGCTGCGCGAGGTCATCGTCCAGCGCTTCGACGCCATGCCCGAGCTGTTCCTCAAGACGTCGGTCTCGCGCGACCAGCAGGCACTGCTGCTGAGCTTCCGGCCGTCCAGAGCGCTGCTGGCCGACATGGCCGACCGCATGCAGATGAACGTGGCTCTCATGCCTGAGATCCACCCGGACAGGAGCTACTGGGCGGCCGATCCCACGCGCAGCAAGCGGGAGAGCGAGCAATGGACCAAGCCAGCGGCCCAGGAAGAGCTCTATCGCCTCTTCCTGGCAGGCAAGATCCCGACGGAGGAGGCCACGCTGTTCGACTCCGACCACGACCGAGAGGACCAGCGCATGTGGTCCCGACGCATCCACGCGCTCCAGAGGTTCTCGGATCCGGAAGTGGCGGCTGCCATTGAGAGCAGCAGCAGCCAAGCGATGTATCTGCACTTCAAGCAGCGCGCGTCGCTGCGGTATCTCTACCGGCAAATCGACGGCGCCGGTGGCATGACCGACGTGACGCCGTTCCGCGTGGTGGACAAGATCCGACTCACCAAGGCCATCATCGACGCGCAGTTCGATTGCTCTGCGCTCATGCAGCGGAATCTGCTGCTGCACCATTGTTGTGCGCATACGCACCACACGGACGCCATCGACACGTCCATCGATGTGCTGCGCGTGCAGTGGGGCAGTCTCCTGAGCCCCTGGAGACTGTATCGACAGGACCTCACGACCATCACGCAGCTGTTCCACTACCAGCCCATCGTGCACGTTCGCAACTACTTTGGCGAAGAGATCGCGCTGTGTACGCCTGTCTATTGGCTCCTGGCTGTCTTACTGATGGATACTCACGCTTGCTCCTCTCTCTCCTCATGGTGTAGACTTCGCGTACGTCTCGTTCCAGACACGAGCTCTTCAGCTGCTGAGCGGCCTCGCACTCGTGCTGCTGTTTGTGGAATCGTCTTTCTGGGGCGGCATCCCGCGCTCGTACCAGACGCTGGCGTTCTGCCTGCTTAACTGCCTGTTCATCCGCGTGTTCGTGCGCAAGTGGGAGTTCACAGAGCGCCAGTTGGCGGCTGAATGGGGCGTCGCCACCCTCGCATCGAGTCTGGACGCTCGGCCGCAATTCCGAGGCGAGCTCAAGCGCTGCTACATCTCGCACCACATCGAGCCGCATTATCCTCCGTGCAAGCGGCTGGCCAAGCGCATGGCGACTACGATCGGTCTTTCAGCTCTCACACTGGGCTTCCTCGCCATTTACTACTTCCTGGTGACCTCAAACGCCTGGATTGCGTTCTACGAGCGCTCTGCCTTCAACGTTCAGGTGGGAAACGTGCTGCTGACACTACTCACGCGGTGCATGGGGATCCCACTTGCCCAATTGAGCACCTGGACGAACGACTGGGAGAACTACAAGACCCAGGACGACTACGACGCCAATCTCACGCTCAAGTGTACGTCCATTTGCCTTTGCCACGAGGGTTCTGAAGCGGATTGTAACCTCACGCTGCTTCATTGATCTGTAGATGCACTCATGCAATCAGCTAACAGCTTCAGCGTCCTGGTGTACATGACGTTGGCAAGGCCTTTCTTGAGCGAGGACGCCTGCAACGCGAGTGAACTGCTCATGTCGTGCCAGGACCAGGCTGTTAGGCTTCTCACAGCCATCCTCTTTGTGGATTTGGCGCTAGCATTGTGGGATCTGCGCTCGCCCTTGTACGGCTTGCTCTGCGCTGCACGGTGTCGAAGGCTGTTCCGAAAGAGGAGCCCAACGCAAGGCTCTCAGGCGATGGCGCAATATCTGCTGCTCAAGAACCAAGAGAGAGGCAAAGGTGGTGATGACGATGATGACGAAGGCGGCATCGACGCTGAGCTGGAGCTGGACGAGTACGAAGGCGTCATGTTCGACTACGCGCAAGTCATGCTGAATCTGGGCTTTGTCGTAGGCTTCGCTGCCGTGCAGCCGCTGGTGGTGCTTCTGGCCTGGGCTGTGGCTGTGCTACAGATCCGCATTGACACATACAAGCTCTGCCATCTCACGCAGCGGCCATTCCCGAGGCAGAAGAACTCGATCGGCAGCTGGGTCGTGTACTTGAGGGCACTCAGTCTTGGCAGTCTACTGCTGAACGCAGCGATGGCCACGATGATCTGGATGCAGGAGCTCACGACCAAGACACCAGTCTCGACGATCTCGACGCTCCACGATCTACTGCTGACGGAGATCCGAGCCAGTGGGGCACTGCAGCTCATCTCACCTGAAGACGCGAGTCTGGTCTGGCGAACGGAGACCCACGCTCTGGCGATCTTCGTGAGCTTTGGCGCGGCCTGGTGGCTCGCTGGACTGGCCAGTCATAGCGATCGCATCGCGATCAAGCGGCTTCACTTGGCGCAGCAGACGCATACATTCTTGGCCAACAAGTATCTCCGCAACCTCGACACGATCAGCGATGAGCTCAAAGACGCTCTGCCCATGGGCCGAGTGTTTCTCAACGGCGTGCATCGGTACATCGTCACAGGCGACAAGAACGAGGAAGACGCGGCCGACGAGGTGTTTGAAGAGCTGCGGACTCTGCAGCTTCGTGTGCTCGAGATGGAGCGGAGAACGAACGAGCTGAGAGCGGCCAAGGCATCAGTGGGGACGCTCATGGTCGAAGTCGTGCGGATCAACATCCTGCCCGTCATGGACGTGCTCACCAAGGGCGTGGACTCGTTCATCCAGCTCAAGCTCAAGCGGAACGGAGACAGCAAGACCAAAGACCCTGCGCCAGTGAACACGTCCGTCAAGAAGTCCCGATCTCCGCAATGGAACGAGACCTACGAATTCCAGCTCGATGCACTGGACGCCACGCTCCACTTGCTGGTCTTTGACTGGGAGCTCGTGGGCCAGAATCGCCGTATTGGCAACACAAGCCTCGCGATCTCGGAGATCGTGGCGAGAATCAACCACGAGCTGCTCTCGCCGCCTTCCTCTCCGAAACGACGTCGCAGTATCGCCTTTCGTTCGTCTGCTGCTGCCAGTCCAAGCAAGCCCGAGCAGCCCCAGGAGGTCGAACTGGTCATGGCGAGCTACGAGCTGCCGTTGGAGATGCCCGAGGCTCTGCTCACAGGCATGCAGCAGGATCTACTGAAGCACGGCCACCCTCGCGTCTCTCTTCAGTGCGGCGTGCAGCTGCAGGAGCTCGGGCATCTGCTGTGGCAGCAGCAGAAGCTGCAGGCCAAGATCGACGCGCTCAAGGCCCACGAAGCGCAGTTCTTCACGTGGAAAGGCTGACAAAATACTAGGAACTGCTTTCTCTCTTGGCATTAAAGGGCGCTACATAACTTAAGACACACGGACAGGAACACTATTCTCACTAAGCCGGTCGACCGATTCGCTCTCGATCTCTCTCCATCTCTTCTGCTTCTCTTCGACGACCGCACGAACAAACGCAAGACGGCACTCACAACGACGACGACCACGATGGTCTTCTCTTTCTACTTGCGGATCCAGCAAAAGGCCGGCGACGTGTCCACGTCGTTCGGGTCGCTCCCGTGGGCGCGCCGCGCGCTCTTGACGCGGGTCTTGGGCAATACAAAGTTGGAGACCCCCGGGAAGGACTCGTTCGAGTCGCTCGTGTCCGAGTTGGAGTCGTCCGTCATGTAGCGCGAGAGCGTGACGTCCACGTGGTGCTGGCGCACGTTGGCGTGCTTGCTCTTGGGCTTGGTGATGCGGCGCATGAGGTAGAGCATGCAGATGGTCGGGAAGATGGTCGGGATGAGGTTGTTCAGCACGAGGTACATCGTGATGGACATGCTCACGTTGGACTGCGACAGCAGCAGCGACACGATGCGCAGGATGTCGGCGAACAGGATGATGAACACCGTGAGCATGAGCTGGTACAGCGACTTCTCCACGCTGGCGGCGGGCATGGTGCCCTTGGCCAGCAGCAGGCGCCGCCGCAGACGCATGCCCTGGTACAGCAGCAGCGTGCCGTAGCCGGTCACGATGATCACCTCGATGTACACGATGGCCACCACGAGCTGGCTGCGCATGAACAGAATCTGGCCTCGATACGTGTCCTTGAACTGCACGAGCAGCAGCGGCAGCGCGATCGCGTACACGATGAGCAGGCCCGTGGTGACCTTGATCACGGTCGTCACGGCGTGGCGGCGGCCGTGCGACTGGCCGGCCGACACGACCTCGGACCAGCACACGGCCAGATACGACTTGCACATGGACTGCAGCAGGATGACCCAGACGTGGAACGGGTAGATGGCGATCCAGTGCTCCGTCTTGGGCCACGCGATGTACGCGAGCGCGTCGGGGAAGCACAGCGCGACGGAGAGCATCAGGATCGAGTGGAACACCTTCTTGCGCAGGCTGCTGCCGCGCGTGACGTGCAGGTAGACCATCCAGGCCGCGGCGGAGAACAGCATGGCGTAGAGCACGAGCGAGAGCCAGCCGCAGACGCTCATGGCTTTGAGCTGCGCCTCGGAGATCCTGCGGTTGCGCAGCTGACGCGTGAAGGTGGTCATGACGGCGCTGGGGTCTGTGTGGCTGTCAATAGAGAGGGGCGAGGGCGCGGCGTCTTCCTGCCGCAGGAAGCGCATGAGCCGGCCATTCATAGAGGAAGAGCTCTCGGTCCGGCCTTCCGACTGACTGTATGACTGACTGGCACGATTCGCACGATGTCCGGACAAATTCGAGGTCAAGGAATGCGGCTGTGAAGAGAGCGAGAGTAACTGTACCACGAATTACGATTGGCAGAAACAACGGGCGGAAGCATGTGGACCACCTACCCCTGCGCTGGGTATTTAAGCGGATGAGTGCTGTTTGACTTGGTGTTTGTATGCAAAATGATACGTGTGATGTGTACAGTAGGCGTAAAGATTAGGGGTAGGACCAATCCTCCCACCTTTCTGTGGACACGTTTTGATCCGCACACGAAAATACGTTTCTTGCTCATGTACGTGATCAAACCCCTCTTATCTCAGTGCATGTCATGCGATGACATGCGTGCGTGCGGTCTGTCCCATCTAAATAGTACTATAATTAGATATATCAAAGAGACGATTAGGGCCACTGTGTAAAAAAGGTGTAGTGACGGGACCCTGTAAAGGCAGTGTCCACCGGCCAGATGGCAAAAATGGGAAAACGCCGACACTCGGAACCCGACCCTCTTGTCCCCCATCTACCCCGATTAAGTGGTGTTTTCCACAGCGGACCGTCCGCTTATCATAAGCGGATCGCATAAGCGGATCCACAACGCCGTACCGAGATTTTTTTATTTTTTTATTTTTCGAGGCATCTTGCGCCAACACCGACCTGGGCTTAAATTGTAGAAAAAGGATCCCAGTATCGCCCTGTATGGTCCGATTGAATTTCGCCCTTTGGTTGTTAAGGCTGCTTTTGTTTTGCGTTGACTTCAAATGCAAGGTTCCCGTTTTAATGTCATTGTAATAATTGTAAAATACAACTTGGTTCGGTGCCAGAAATAACCCTAATTATATACAGAAACTGCGTTTACGCCGCCCAGCATTGCTTGTGGACGGGCCCAGCCAGTCAGCAATGCCAAGTTTCGAAAGCGTGCCGAAGGCTTCGAGCTCCAGCCAGCGGTGTATCAACGAGGGATTGCAGCTCAAGTCCGTCAAAATGATGACAACCACTATAGGACGCTCTTGACGCCTGAAGAGCGCCAATTTCTCAACCAAGTCATTCATCAACCATCCATGAGTTACCGACCAGAGTATGATGAACGCCTCAAGCTGCTCGCCAGGGCAACGCTGCCGTCACCGTCACGTCGTCCATACCAACGAGAAAGCAGAGACGAAGAGCCGTCGAGGCTTCCTCTGGCAAGGATGTCCCTCCGCTATCTCGCAGTTCTTGTTGCGTTGTGGTATGTGTACTCGCTATACAGCAGGGAGCTCGAACGCATTGAGGCCGCCATAAAGCTCGAACGCATTGAGGCCGCCATAAAGCTCGAACGCATTGAGGCCGAAAATCAATGGCTGAAAAATGTGATGCTATGCCTTTTAGTGGTATTTACGCTCCGGCGTATTGGCTGGTTCTGGAAGAGAGCAGGAACGTGGGCTTTCCGATGGTGGATGGAGATGGTCGACCTCGGAGCCAGCCGCGAATGCAACACCGACAGTGCCGACAATTCATTCAATTAGAAGCAAGCTTTTAGTCTATCCGGTACGCGTCACGAGTACGGGGAGTTGAGACTTGCATGAAGGCAGCAAGCGAGTTGAAAGAGACCGTCTTGTGTAGTTGGGTTCGAATTCAAGAGTGAGCTCTGGAAGAGAGCAGAACTACGCTACCCTGCTAGGATGCTTACCCCAAGTCACTTTTAATACTAAAACTAAAAGCAGAGTTTCTGACCGGCTATCGCTGATCCGTCACTACTATACACAGATCTTGGGGCTCACTTGGTCCTGAGACTACAACAGTGGCATGATTGGGACGACGTGACGACGACTGCAGCGTCGCCTTGGCAAGCTGGTTGAGGCGTTCATCATCGTTGTGCAAATGGTACGTGTCACCGCAGGGCTAAAGGAATCGAGGCTGAGGAGCGTCGACTCAAACTGGAGCTCGAACGCATTGCAGCCGAATATCGACGGCTGAAAATCAGGTTGATGTGAAATCTCCACCACGAGCAATCGTGGAAGGCAACCAGCGCTCTTCAGTAAATGAAATATATAAGGCTTTCCGTTTTGGCTCGAGGTTTAAGGGGCAATAAACGCTGTATCGCTTATGTTTCTAGACGGTTTTTCTCAGACATCAACTCAGTGCACGACGTCGAGATCGCGAAGGCCTCAGGACGATGTGCGCTGTCCATCAACGAGTGCAAGCCTAGCCTGTACAGCCTAAGACTATGATTCTAGGATCGGAAGACGACATCCCAAAAAGAAAGATGAAATTATTATTTGTTGGCTCAAGCTATTGCATAGTCTGTGTTTCGACTACGATGACCAGTTTGTCCCGCTTCCCTTCCTCAGGCTGGAAAACCCATTCAACTCCGCCATCCTTGCAGCTTACCTTGACACAGCCAATGCTCGCATTCCCCCATGGCGTACGGAACCTGGCCAGCTTCTTACAAAACACAAGCACGACGTCCCACTGCCATTCCTGATTCAATCCAGCAATGATGCCGCTCATCGTACTC